>MU738477.1:7206-39796 GCA_026770625.1 Nicotiana glauca
GGGGGGGGGGGGGGGGGGGGGGGGGGGCAAACGACGTCGTTTGGTACTGGGGAGGTGCTAGACCGGATATGGGGAATGGGTTTGGACTGGAGCAGGGTGATTTGGGCGGGTTTTTTACATTGGGCCTGGACAATTCAAATTTGGTTCACAAATTCAAATCTTCTTAAATAAGACCAAAATTTCCTTTATTTAATTCTTTTTTTCAAATTAAACTAAAAACCTAAATTAATTCTTAAAACTACATTAACCTACCCAATTATATTAAGCGCACTTAATTAACTACCAAATCAAGGAAAACTAATGAAATTCGAAACTAAGAATTAAGCAATGCTCAAAAAAAAAATTATTTTTTTGAGATTTTTCTATTTTGTAAAACCCTAATTACTAATTAATTTTAAAAATATGTGAAAAATTAAATCCTAAATGCAAATGCATATTTTTGTATTTTTATGAATTTATGCTAAATTAAAAATGCGCACAGAAATACAAATAACATGGAAATTATACAGTTAATTCCTAAAATTTAAATAAAAGACAAGACCTAAATTTAAGAATTCTGTAGGAGTAAATCATGCGAGGCAAAAATCACGTGCTCACAGCTGCCCCTCTTTGCTTGGAAACACGAAGAGTTTTCACGCAAAGACAAGTGAGCAACTATGAGGGATTTTTGCTCGCTTGACACTCCATGAGAAGCATTTTTGAAAAATGTCTGACCGAACCCTGCTTCAGAGGTTGCCTACATATCCTTGGCTGTAAAGGAATCAGGTCAGTGTAGTTCTGGAAGTTTTGGTAGCTGGGACTACCCGAAGCTGTGATTTCACTGCTGATGCTGCTGCGACTGCTTGTTGACCCCCTTATTTCACCATGTCAAAAATAAAAGAAGCTAGACTAGTCTATGATCTATGATTTACAAAAATCCTATCTATGACTTCAAACTTGCTCTCCTGGTTCTTGTTGTCTTGTTGACTTGTACTCTTATGGTGATATCCTTCTGTTGCTGCCTTGAATTGTGATCTGAGATGTTTTGCCCTTTTTCCAGGTGGCTGTCTGACTGCCAACTATACTTTGAGATGTCTCTTCTTTCTCCGGGTGATGCTTGACTGCTGAACTTGAATGTATTCCCTGCTCTCCAGGCGAGCTCCTGATTGCTAACTTGAAATGTATTCCTCTGTTCTTCAGGCGGGCTCCTAACTTCAACAAAATAGATAAAACAAAGAACACTTTCTGCCCCAGTTTGGTGGCTGGGTGCACATGTGTTTGTAAACTAAATCATGTTACCAAATATCAGTAAAACTTGAAAGATAAAACTGGAATTGTACTCCCTTGTTCTCCAGGCGGGCTCCTGACTTCTGAAACTTGAAATGTATTCCTCTGTTCTTCAGGCGGGCTCCTGACCTTTGACTTGAAATGTATTCCTCTGTTCTTTCGGCGGGCTCCTGATTTCAACAAAAATAGACAAAACAAAGAAAATTTTCTACCCCAGTTTGGTGGCTGGGTGCACATGTGGTTGTAAACTAAATCACGTTGCCAAATATCAGTAAAAACTTGAAAGATAAAACTTGAATTGTACTCTCTTGTACTCCAGGCGGGCTCCTGACTGCTGACTTGAAATGTATTCCTCTATTCTTCAGGCGGGCTCCTGACTGCTAAAACTTGAAATGTATTCCTCTGTTCTTTAGGTGGGCTCCTGACTGCTAAAACTTGAAATGTATTCCTCTGTTCTCCAGGCAGGCTCCTGAATGCTAAAACTTAAAATGTATTCCTCTGTTCTCTAGGCGGGCTCCTGATTGCTAAAACTTGAAATGTATTCCTCTGTTCTCCAGGCGGGCTCCTGACTGCTAAAACTTAAAATGTATTCCTCTGTTCTCCAGGCGGGCTTCTGACTGCTAAAACTTGAAATGTATTCCTCTGTTCTCCAGGCGGGCTCCTGACTGCTAAAACTTGAATGTATTCCTCTGTTCTCCAGGAAGGTTCCTGACTTCAACAAAATAGACAAAATAAAGAAAATTTCCTGCCCTAGTTGGGTAGCTGGGCACATGGGTGAGTGTTAAACTGAATCATTCTACCAACTATTATTGAGAATTTTAAAGCTACATCCTATTATCCAGGGAGGTCCTGACAACTCTTAACTAAACGACAATTATAAATCTAAGTTATGTCTTCTAAAGATGTGACTTCCGCTAAATCTTGTTATCTAAGAGGGTCTTAAACTACTCCCCATTATCTAGGAGGGTCCTGACAACTTCTAGTTAAAAGATAGTTTTAACCTAAGTTATATCTACTGAAGGTACGAGTTCCACTATATCTTGTTATTTAAGCAGACCTTAAAACTACGCCCCATTATCCAGGAAGGTCCTGAAAACTCCTACTTGAATCCTATCTTAAACATGCAAACTTTGAAACCAACTTATATTCCTTTGGGGTACATTTATGCTAAATTATGCTACTCATGATTTTTTTGAAATTTAAACTAAGTCCCATTTTCGAAGAGGGTCCTGAGAGTTTACGATCAAACCTATTTTGGTGCTTGCTCTTTCCCCTGCGGAGAGTTTCTCTAAAACGAACAACAACTTTCTGCCCCTGTTTCAATCAAAGAAAAATCTCGTCAGTTTAAAATGGTAGTTAGTTGATGGCGTTCTTGCTGAAGATGTCTCCGCTGCTGTGTTTTGCTGTGACCTGCTTCCCCAACTGGCCTTGAACCACTTGACTTTTTGAATTTCAAACCCCATGACCTTCGATGACCCGAGTGTTTTATACCTAGACTATTGTTTCACATCTCTGACCCCTTTTATCCGAAACTTTGCATCTCCCATAAAATTACCCAACCAATCCACCGATGAAACTTTTGGTGACCCCTTGTATCTTACTTCGCATCATGCCACATTTGGTACGTTTTGGCCCCACTGTGCTTTGCAATTGGGAAACTCGTAGTGAGCCTTGACATCCCTTCTTCTTTGTTTTGAACAAAACTGACATTGACATATCTTAGAGAAACAAACCCCAAAAGGAATGAAATGCAATGACCTTGAGAGTTAAGGATAAAGAGAATCCAAAACCGGACGACTTACAAGAAGGAAAGAAAAGGAAAAGAGACTTATCTGAGTGGAACAACTGGTACCATTAATCATGACATGCATTTCGGACTAATCGGCCAATCCGTCTAATCAATCAACTTTCAATTTCCACGCTTTGATGCCCCAGAATTCCATACCTTGACTTCTTCAAACAAACCATAACCTTTTTTATCTTGCGGTGTCCTGAACAGTTTTCACCCACAGACCTCTCTCATTTGTTCATCTGAAAACTCATTTTCGCCTTAAGGTGCCCGCGAGGGTTTTCACCAATAAGACTCTCTCATTTTTGATTTCTCTCAACTCACTTTCACCTTACGGTGCCTGTGAGGGTTTTCACCAATAAGACTCTTATTTTTCAATTCTCTCTGCTGGGACCAGAGCATTGTCCCTGACATGAATCACCTCTTCTTGCTTGACTTGGCATTTCTTGAGGATTGATCAGAAGGTCTTTCTTTGGACCGTAATGTAGGCTTTTGGACAGAGTTAGAAAGAAAGAGGTATTAAAGGCTCAAAACAATTCACATGGGTTCAAAGTTACAACTTTCGGAATCAAATATCTTGCACAACTGCAACTTCTGCCACAGTTTCTCGCTTGGGGACTTTTGGATTTTTATTCTGATGAGACTGAACCGTGAGGCTGCCTACGTATCCTTAAAAGTAATCAGGTCGAACGTAGTTCATGTCATAAAAATTACTTTGTTGTTGTGACCTTTCTTTCCATTTTTTCTTTTTGTTTCTTTTTGTTTCTTCTTTTTTTTTTCTTTTTCTCTTTCTTTTCTTTTATTCCTTTATTTTCTCTTCATTTTCTTTTTCTTCTCTCTCTTTTCATTGTTTTCTTTCTCTTTTTCCTTTACTTGCTTTCCACGCTTTCGTTTATGATCTTTGCTACTGATTCCCAAAGAGGGGTATGAAAGAAAATAATTAAGGCTCAAAGGGGTAACAAAGGATAAAGTGTTTAGATAGCAGAACAAAATGCCTTCGTCATTCCAATCTTCAAAATATGCCATTTACAAACAAACGCAATTAATTCAAAGAAAATCATACATAATATCTCTTGACTGTATCGGAATTGATGGCCATTTCAACACACTTGCCTTCTATGTCTGTCAAATACAAAGCACCATTGGATAACACTCTCGTCACGATGAACGGCCCCTGCCAATTTGGGGCGAACTTGCCTTTGGCCTTGGCCTGATATGGAAGAATACGCCTCAACACTTGCTGACCCACTTCAAAATTTCGTGGGCGCACCTTCTTATTGTACGCTCTCGCCATTCTCTGTTGATACAATTGACCATGACATACCGCTGCCAATCTTTTCTCATCGATCAAACTTAGTTGCTCCAAGCGGGCTTTGACCCATTCATCATCATCAATTTCAGCTTCCGTGACAATTCGAAGGGACGAAATTTCAACCTCTGCAGGTATCACTGCCTTGGTGCCTTACACCAATGAATAAGGAGTAGCCCCTACTGAAGTACGGACATTAGTGCGATAACCCAGCAATGCAAAAGGCAACTTTTCATGCCACTGTCTAGAACTCTCCACCATTTTTCCGAGTATCTTCTTTATATTCTTGTTGGCTGCTTCAACTGCTCCATTTGCCTTAGGGTCGTAAGGGGTGGAATTATGATGTATAATCTTGAATTGCTAACATACCTCTTTCATCATATGACTATTGAGGTTAGCTCCATTGTATGTAATGATCACCTTTGGTATCCCAAATCGACAAATGATATTCGAGTGCACAAAATCAACCACCGCCTTCTTGGTTACAGACTTGAAAGTTTGGGCCTCAACCCACTTGGTGAAATAGTCAATGGCCACCAGAATAAACCTATGCCAATTTGATGTCGTTGGCTCGATTGGCCCAATGACATCCATGCCCCATGCAATGAAAGGCCATGGTGAAGACATTGAGTGCAATTTCGATGGTGGAGAATGAATTAGATCTCCGTGCACCTGACACTGATGACACTTGTGCACAAAACTGATACATTCTCGCTCCGTAGTAAGCCAATAATAACCTGCTCGGAGAATCTTCTTTGCTAGCACGTACCCACTCATATGTGGTCCACAAACTCCCGAATGTACTTCGGCCATAATAGCTGTGGCCGGTTTAGCATCTATGCACCTCAACAAACCAAGATCTGGAGTTCTTTTGTGCAATACCCCTCCACTGAAGAAAAATCCACTTGCCAAATGTCGAATTGCTCTCTTTTGATCCCCTGTGTCTTGTACTGGATACACTCCTATTCTAAGGTATTCTTTGATATCATGGAACCACGGCTCACCATCAAGTTCTTCTTCCACCATATTACAGTAGGCATGCTGATCGCGGACCTGAATTTTCAAAAGGATCCATATAGGCTTTATCAGGATGATGCAACATTGACTCCAATGTAGCCAAAGCATCGGCAACTTCATTATGAATCCTTGGAAAATGCCTGAATTCTATTGATTGAAACCGTTGACAAAGATCATGCAAATGTTGTCGGTATGGTATAAGCTTCAAATCTCGTATTTTCCACTCTCCTTGAATCTGGTGTACCATAAGGTTCAAGTCGCCCATGACCAAGACTTTCTGGACACCTATATCCACAGCTAACCTTAAACCTAAGATGCATGCCTCATACTCAGCCATGTTCTTAGTACAATAGAAATGAAGCTAAGCCATAACGGGGTAGTGCTGCCCTGTCTCAGAAATAAGTACTGCTCATATCCTAACACCTTTCATATTGGCATCCCCATCAAAGAAAAGTTTCCATCCCGGCTTCTCAACTTGTTCCACCTCATCAACGTGCATTACCTCTTCGTCGGGGAAGTATGTCTTCAAAGGTTCATATTCTTCATCTACTAGATTCTCAGCCAGCTGGTCAGCCAATGCTTGTGCTTTCATTGCAGTCCGGGTCACATAAACAATGTCGAATTCTGTGAGCAAGATTTGCCACTTTTTAAGCCGTCCTGTGGGCATAGTCTTCTGAAAGATATACTTCAACGGATCTAACCGAGAGATGAGGTAGGTGGTGTAAGATGACAAGTAATGTTTCAACTTCTGTGCCACCCAAGTTAGGGCACAACATGTCTTCTCAAGTTGAGTATACTTAACCTCGTAAGTTTTAAACTTCTTGCTGAGATAATATATGACCTGCTCTTTCCTGCGTGTAATGTCGTGCTGACCTAACACACATCCAAACGAGTTGTCCAAAACCGTAAAATACAGAATCAAAGGCCTCCCTGGTTCTGGCGGGACCAACACTGGTGGGTTTGAAAGATACCCTTTTATCTTATCAAATGCTTCTTGACATTCATCTGTCCACTTGACCGCGACATCCTTCTTTAACAGCTTGAAAATGGGCTCACAAGTTGTCGTGAATTGAGCGATAAACCTGCTGATGTAATTCAATCTACCTAACAGACTCATCAGCTCGGTCTTGTTCTTCGAAGGTGGCAATTCTTGGATGGCTTTGATTTTTGATGGGTCCAATTCAATACCTCGACGGCTGACTATAAATCCTAACAATTTTCCAGATGGAACACCGAAAGCACATTTCGCAGGATTAAGCTTGAGATTGTACCTGCGAAGCCTTTGGAAGAACTTTCTCAAATCCCGGACGTGGTCAGACTGCTTCCTGGTCTTTATAATTACATCATCCACATACACCTCGATCTCCTTGTGTATTATGTCGTGGAATATGGTTGTCATCGCTCTCTTGTAGGTTACCCCATCATTTTTCAACCCAAATGGCATGACCCTATAGCAGTACATTCCCCATGGCATGATGAATGTTGTCTTTTATACATCTTCCTCATCGATTAAGATCTGATGATATCCCGCATAACAACCCACAAAAGAACCAATCTCATGTTTGACATAATTATCAATCAAGATGTGGATGTTTGGCAGTGGGAAATTGTCTTTTGGACTCGCCTCGTTGAGATCACGATAATCAATGCACACCCTGGTCTTTCCATCCTTCTTTGGCATAGGCACAACATTGGCTAACCAGGTGGGTACCGCATGACCCGAATGACCTTTGCATCAAACTGCTTGATAACTTCTTCTTTGATCTTCACACTCATATTAGTCTTAAAGTTCCTCAGCTTCTGCTTGATAGGGGGGAAGGCTGGGTCGGTGGGCAATTTGTGAACCACCAAGTCAGTGCTTAAGCACGGTATGTCATCATACGAACATGCAAAGACATCTTTGTACTCAAACAGTGCTTTAATTATCTCCTCTCTGAGCTTTGGTTCAAGATGGACACTTATTTTAGTTTCCCAGACATTATCCTGATTCCCTAAGTTGATTGCTTCTGTATTATTCAGGTTAGGTTTGAGTTTTTCTTCAAAATGGCTTAATTCTTTACTGATTTCCTCAAAGTCTTCTTCATCATCATATTCCACTTCATCATCACACTCAATCTCTTGTATTATTATTATTTCAGAATTAGATTGGCATTTAAGACTGGGCTGGAGATTCCTCATGCATGTCATGTCACTGAAACCAGGAATGAAAAGAAAGGGGAAATTGAATTTCATTGAAATTTAAAGATAACAAAGTTTAACTCATCCAAACAGAAAGAACATAGCATCTGAATTATGACCCAGGAAATAATCTAGATTAAACTGAAAGAAAAATCAAAGCCGACTACCATGACTCCCTCCAAGTAGGAAGAGGAGTAGCTTCCCAATTGTTGATCTTTGCACAGGGCCCCACAAATTGCACATCTATCTTGCTTGTTCCTTTTCCAGCTTCCACCCTGTTTACCTCGTTGAACAACCTCTCAAACCCCTTATCCAAATCTCCATCAGCATCAATTAATGAACCGGGAGCCGTTGACACTGGGCGCTTTCTGGCACTAGGCCTGACAAATGATCTGGATAGCCGCGGGATGGGCTTTGGAAGAACCCATGCTTTTTGTTTCAGCTTTCTGGCTCGCTTTATATCCGCAGCTGTAGACTTGAACCCCAAATCAAAAGTATCCAAGTTTTTGGGAAGAGACACTGGTTGTACGATGCCTTGCAGAGAAGCACCCAACCCCTTACTAGGTACGAAGCCATTCTTCAACATCTCCGAAGCCACCATGACTGATGCGGCTGCTACTTTCGAAATTGGAACATGCTCACCTTGTGGGATCTTTTCGATTGATACTGTGTTAAAGACCTGATATACCTATGGTCCCTTGTTGCCTTCAGTTTCGATGAAAGGTACAATGGCATCACCCAGGGCACACAGATTATCCTCACCGTGTACCATAATTTCCTGTCTGTCCCATTCAAATTTAACCATTTAGTGCAAGGTAGATGACACTGACTTGGCGTCATGAATCCAAGGTCGGCCTAGCAAAAGATTGTAAGAAACCGCCACATCGAGCACCTGGAATTCCATAGTGAAATCGACAGGCCCTATTGTCAGTTCTAGTATTATATCACCCACTGAATCTTTGCCCCCACCGTCGAACCCTCGAACACAAATGTTGTTTTTGAGAATTCTATCATCGTCTAATTTCATCTTGTTCAGCATGGAGAGAGGGAAAATGTTTGCACTAGACCAATTGTCGATTAGAAGTCGGGTAACCATAGAATCTTTGCACTTCACCATCAGATAAAGGGCCCTATTATGCTCAGTATCCTCCACGGGCAACTCATCATCGGAGAAGGTAACTCTGTTCACCTCGAATATTTTGTTTGCTATTTTCTCCAAGTGATTTACTGATATCTTGTCGGGAACATGGGCCTCATTCAAAATTTTCATCAGCGCCCGACGGTGCTCATCGAAATGGATTAGAAATGAGAGAAATGAAATTTGGGTAGGGGTTTTCCTTAACTGCTCTATGATGGAATAGTCCTGCACCTTCATCTTCTTCAAGAATTCTTCCGCCTCTTCTTCGGTCACAACTTTCTTTACCAACACTGATTTATCTTTGTAGGTTTTGGCTTTTCTTAACTCCTCGGGGGCAAAACATCTCCTCGAGCGAGTCAGACCATGGGTTTCACAAACTTCCTCTTTAACTTCTTTCCCTTTGTAAATCACGAACATTTGGCCCTAGTTCCAAGGGATGGCCTTGCTATTGACTACTGGCAGCTGAGTTATCGGTTTGAGAATGACCGGCTCTATGCGAGCACCTTCCACAATCACAACAGGCTTGCTTAATGCTCCTGGTACCACCACTTTTGCTATCCCCCATTTTACTACAACATCGCTTGAGGGTTCTTTTTCAATTGCCACAACTGGTTCACTACCTGTTCCTTTCACCTTGATCAATGACTTTCTACTACTTGATTCCCTACTCGGCTTGACTTCACTTGACCTGATCATCATTACAATCTGCGAGGGCTTCTTAGGCTCTCCTTCTTTTTGCACTATCTCAATCATATTGGTCTCATGATGGGCCGGCAATAGATTCTGGTTGATATTAGGCGCCTCTGGGGTATGAACCTCGATCCGACAGGTGTCAATGAGCATTTGAATGGCTGTCTTCAACTTCCAGCATTTCTCTATGTCATGCTATGGGGCCCCTGAACAATATTCACAACTCAACGAGTTATCAAGATTTCTCGGAAGGGGATTTGGCAACTTAGGCTCAATTGGATTCAACATTCCTAATTGTCTCAACCTGTGGAATAGACTGGTATAGGATTCTCCCAATGGAGTGAAAGTCTTCTGCTTCTGCATCCTATCATTTTTGAAGGTTTGGTTAGGCCGAAAACTTGCTCCATGGGGATTTATGTAGGCTTTTGGAGGTGGGTAAGTGTTTTGGTGAGCTGGGTAAGTATTTTTTGGGGTTGGTGCATGCCATTGTGCGTAGGCAGGAGGTTGAGGATATGTTTGTGCATGATCGACAGAGAAATGGGGATCTGGAGGTGGGTAGTAGTGTTGTGGTGGGCTATATGGAGTGTGGGGGATAAGTTTGGGGGTGGGGTCGAGGCTAGTTATAGTAAGGTGATGGACCCCTGGACCAAACTCTTGACTCAACTACCACGACGTCCTCTTTCTTCTTCTTCCCCGGTACGCCCCTAGTGCCGCATTGAATGGCCTGGGTGGTTGCTTTGATTTCTTCCCTCTCTTTTTCATTCTTGTTTTCTTTTAGGTTTCTACTCTCCCATGCCTCTCTCTTGTTTTTCTGCTCTTACTTTTCTTTTTCTTACTTCTCCTCTTGTGTTTTTCCTTTTTTGTTTTTTCTCTCTTCTTTTATTTTATTAGTTATGGTCGAATCCTATGGAGATTGCCTACGTATCATGACCTCGGATGAATCAGACCAAGCGTAGTTCTTTCAAGATATAAACGGAAAAAAAAATAACAAAAATATTTTGGAATTTTCAATTTTTCCTAAAAAAACAAATACTCTAATTACAATGTCTCAAAAACTAACAGTCTTAAAAAGAAACTAACAGGAGAAAAATCAAGACTCATTTTGAATAAAAAAAAATTATCACTATTTTTTCAAAATTTTCATAAAACAATATCCGACTTTGCCAATACGGCCTTTCAGCACTTCAAGGAAGAAGATTTTAAGGCTGTGTTGGATAACCGGCCGAAACCTTAAAAAATGACTAAAGGCGGTTGTTCTTGCAAAACAGCCTTCCAACATCCTTTTGAGGGACATTCAGCTATTTTTGACAAGAATGTCATCACCTTAATTATTTACAGTGAAAATAAAAATTTTGTTCTTTTTGGGCTATATTTGCAAAAAGGGAAGTTGGACCCTGTGGGGGTTGCTTACATATCCCATGCCCTATGGGAATCAAACTGGCATAGCTCGGGCAGATTTGACAAAACCAACTATTTTTTGAAAAAATCTTTTTTTTCTTTTTCTCAAAAATCCGGTAGAGTTTCAGTACTATTTGGATATTGGTTTTTCAAAATAGGGGACTACCCTCACTTAACCCTAGCATTGCTATTTCCTTTTCAAATCTCTCCCATTATTCACAAGCCGGCCGACATACAAATCCGAAGCAAATAAATGCACAAGTAGCAAGTAGGATGCATCAGGATGGTCATTTCATTTCAGGTCACCTGCCCTAAACGGACCCAACCCCTGTGTTGAGTCCCCTAAGTCAAATGTACATGATGCAAACAAACGTTCCTACTAGGGATCCTACATGAGGCTTTGTTATACTAGGTTTATTATTCTAGACCTGGCTTACCCGAGCGTACAACTTGAGGCGAGGGGGCCAGTGTACCGGGATACAGAAGCTCCGCCAACTTAGCAACTTGTTCGAACCTCATTCTAAATGGGATAAGACTCCAAATAGAAGAGAAGTCACACGAAGTGCACCCTTCTCCATGATGTAGAAGACTCAGAGAGAGGAAGGGTTTTGTAGCAGTTTATATATACAATTTACCAAATATCAAAGCGGCAAAGAATTTAGCACATTTAGAATGAAACATGTAAATTTTTTTTAGATAAAACCAAATATAACAGTTATTCTAAGCTCGAATTCTTGAACTCTGAACCGAAGTTCTGGGTTCAAGTCCCCAACAGAGTCACCAGAGCTGTCACACCTCCTTTTTCACTACACCCTCATGAGGGTATAATAAAGAGAGTTTTTCCAATTAAAGGACAACCGAAACGGGATTCATTTCATTAAAAAATCAGAGTCACCACTTGGGAAATTTATGGTGTCCCAAGTCATAGGTTTGAATCCCGAACCGAGGAAAAGGTTTGACTCTGTTTAACAGTCACGAACCAGAAATCCAAGTAAGGAATTCTGTTAACCCGGGAGAAGGTGTTAGGCACTCCCGAGTTCCGTGGTTCTAGCACGGTTGCTCAACTGTTGTATTCGGCTTATTATCTAATTTTAGTACATGTTTAGCCTATAGTGCTATTTTAAATTATTTACCGCTTTTAATTAATTTTTAAAGAATATTGAACGTCGTTTAAAACATGTCTTTGGATCGCGTCACATGAAATGCACTCGCAATCCGGACACATCTTATTCAACATTTTGGGATCTGGATTGGGGTCACATGAAATGCACACTCGAGTTTAAGAAGGTAAAATTATTAAATAACGCGCCTAAAAGCAACTAACGCGTTGTTAACTTTGCGAGGGCCATGAAAATTTGCTAAATGACGCACCTCGAATTCTAAGCATTTTAAAAGAAGCAATAAAGTGAGGGCCATGCATTTGGGGTTTTATTTGGCACGGCGCACCTCAATTCCATTTTAAAAGTATATTCAATCTAAAGCTTGAGGGCCATAAATTACGAGTTGTCTAATTATGGATCACCTAAAGTAATTAAAGACTAATCAACTAAGCGTTAAATGAACTTGGAAATTTTGAAATATAGAAAAGGATTAATTAATAAGAGGAGCTTGGGCCAACGCGAACAGTTAATAGCAAACGAGGATCAACAAGGACGAGGTGAATCCCAAGTCCATTCACGGGTGCCTTCAAATTTGGGCCTAAGAGTGAACTCAATTTTCGGGATTCTGGAGCTAAAGGCGTAGGACTCCACATCGAGCACCCATGTTATTTAATTGATAACAGAAGTATGAAATCAACCAAATGTATCCAAATGCTAACAATGGAGCCAACATACATACAAACAGTCTTTGAAATCAACCTTTAATTATTCAATGGACAATTATATGAGATTCTGCCAATGACATGATTTTGAAAATAATTAGAGATTCAATTTGAGAACTATATGTAACCTTAATTTTCAAGGCCTCAAATTAAGCTGAAACAATGACATTAGCAATTTAAACTCCCATGAAATCTCATACTAGCAAGAACTATAGAATTGACCTTTAAGAATCATGATTTCAAGCATCAGTTTAATCACAGAACGTTCACAACAACGAATGGTTTAAAACCGGCCTGAACATTATTACAAATATATCTCTTAAGTAATTCTTTGAATTGTAACCACTTTCAGACAAATCCGAGGACTCACACAGAATTCTGACAATACCAGATGCAAATCTTAAGACCAACCAAAAATAGAAGAGTCTCAACACTAATTATAAACTCAAATTCACTTGCAGCTTGAACTAACATGCATACTGTGAACAACCCGGAATCAATGTGCTACACCTCAAGCTATGCATAAGTGAGCTTGGATGCTTGATGCATGAGAAGACTAGATCTAACGTAAAATAAATTGAACTAACAAACATATAGCTCTCAGATGCACTCAAAACCAAACAAACTCACAGCTAAGATTTACATAAGGAAATGATGCAAACAATAGCTTAAACATGACTGAACACCATAAACTCCAAAAAAAAATTTCCATTCTTTCATTTCATTTCCACTTGAGCATCTGATTACATAGCTTGGGGAATATGTACCTGGATGTAGAAGAAGCAATGGAACAGGGTAAGGATCAGCAGGTACAGAGCAACAACAGTAGTTTTCAACCAAGTTTTAACCCAGAAGAATGAAGTAAACAGCCCAAAAACATTATCAATCCACTATAAGCTACCCAGGAATTGATTCAACTTAAAAAAAACTCAAAAATCCACTTCAATCCCAGAAGTAAACCAGAAAAATTCCCCAGACTCGATTTCAGTTCGTTTAAGTTACCAATTACTCAACATTATTTCAAACACTAGGAGAAATTTCAAAAATCAGCAGCAAGACTCAATGAAACAGTATTTTTTAGGATTTCAGTAGTTTGGATTTTCAGGATTCAAATCTATGAAACAATAAAATTCTGCAGGTTTGGTATTTTTTGGGTTTTTCAGCTCTTAATTCTTGCCTCGAAAGGCAATAATGATATGCTTTTATAGGCCAAACCATAGGGCAAACTTCAGATTTCAACTTTTACCTTTTAGTCCCTTTTTAATTTTTATATTAACTAAGTTACTCCCTAAATTCCTGACTTGTTACCCAAGAAATGTTACCAAGGATCAGAAATTTCCATTCAAGCCCCCGACCTAGAAGCTTCTAGGGGCTTCTTAATTCAATACCAAAAGATTCTCTTAAACAATTTATCCAAAATACCCCTTTTACCCACTGTTATTACTTTATTAACCCTAGAATCAAATGGGCTACTGCACTAGCAAGTACCAACATCACAGACCATAAAGAAACAAACCCAAATTACTTCAGTCATAAGAGAATAATGGACCAAACACATATAGACGAGCCAAACATGGAACCAAAATACTGAAGAAGAAAAGGTCTAAACACATTTAACTACTGAAAATTATTAATACGACTTAAATTTTAAACCTACGCATATATTAACTAGCATTTAACAGAAGAAAAGAAATCAAAAGAAGCAGACTCAACGAGATGCATTCTGGGACATGACGAGGGAGGAGGCGAGTATGACCAAAAGAGAATGAATAGAAAAAAATATAACGAGAAACAGAGAAAAATAACTAATAAAATTGAACCTGGAACGACTTGCATGGACTGATGGACCTCAAAATGAGTCAAACCCCATACCAATCTCTCATTCTTACATATAATAGTCGATTAGCATGGGTTTTAACTCATTAACGGCCCAAGAAAAGGTTTCGACTCAAACTCTGGCACTAAACCAATTTCAATTGGAAATTCAAAGAGCTCCAGGGGTGTTTGAAAGAGGATGAGTGGGGATTTGGACTGAGGGAGAGACGAGGGTTCAAGGGTATGAATTTGAGAGCGGTTGGGTGGCGGCGCTGCCAGACACGGCGGAGGCGGCTGCTAGGGTTTCGATTATTCGAGCAGTTTGGGTAGGATTTGAGGGAAACGAGGTGTGGATTTGGAAATAGGAGGGCGAGGTGTTCAAATGGTGTTGATTTGGGGGTATTTGGACAGTCGCCGTCAGCGGAGGCAATTTTCGGCCGCTAGTTTGCGGTGGTAGGTGGTGGGGTTGAACTGTCTCTAATGGACTTGTGAGAGACGGACAGGGGTAGGGGGTTCTGAGGGGCAGGGGTCCCTTTGGACAATTATATATCAAACAATCCCAGCTTCTCGTCTGTTGGATCAACAAACCTAGATGGCTGAGATTGATTGGGGGGCCAAACGACGTCGTTTGGCACTGGGGAGGGGCTGGACCGGAAATGGGGAACGGGTTTGGGCTGGAAGGGGGTGATTTGGGCGGGTTTTTTACATTGGTCCTGGACAATTGAAATTTGGTCCACAAATTCAAATCTTCTTAAATACGACCAAATTTTCCTTTATTTAATTCTTTTTTTTTCAAATTAAACTAAAAACCTAAATTAATTCTTAAAACTACATTAACCTACCTAATTATGTTAAACACAATTAATGACCTACCAAATCAAGAAAAACTAATGAAATTCGAAACTAAGAATTAAGCAATGCACAAATAAACTATTTTTTTGAGATTTTTTTATTTTGTAAAACCCTAATTACTAATTAATTTTAAAAATTAGTGAAAAATTAAATCCTAAATGCAAATGCGTATTTTTGTATTTTTATGAATTTATGCTAAATTAAAAATGCGCACAGAAATGCAAATAAATATGAAAATTATGCAGTTAATTCCTAAAATTTAAATAAAAGAAAAGACCTAAATTTAAGAATTCTATAGGAGTAAATCATGCGAGGCAAAAATCATGTGCTCACAGTGCTTTGTCTTTACGATGACCATTGAGAAGGCTCGAGCCGAAGCTCTTGCGGCCCGGCTCGCCTGCAACTATGATTCTGCCATACTTTAGCTTGATTCCAAGGAAAGAGATGGGGGGGGGGGTGTTGACCAGCTCGCGGACAATGCTTTGTATTATGTTTCTTATGGTTGTGGCGAGGATGGAGGGGATGGCAGAGATCTGGGTGGCGATGGCCATTGAATCTTTTAGCTTTTATTTTCGCTCAACTTTTGTACTATACATTTTTGTTGGCGTCTTTGGGTCACGCCCCAAACCTGGAGAGGCATGGCATGCACCTAGTTCCATACTCGGCTCTAGCGTACCACTCTATAGCTATGAACTCTGGAGGGGTAGCCCTTAACTTAGGCCGACAAGGCCTACCTGCAAGTTGACAATACCAATCAAGGCCGACCAAGCTACTACGAATATTTATAACTAGCAATACCAAACTGACATGTACACAGGGCTGGCAAGGCCACAATACTGATATACTAAATACATAGCACTCGTATACAAGCATCTAGAGATAACTGAACTATATTATGGTCGGGGATAGGGCCTCGACCTACCAATCAAACTTGTATATATAAAATAGACTCTTGGGTTTAGATCTGGTAACTCCGAGGAAGTGGAGCTTACCAACCACGCTAATATTTGACTATATTTACTAGAAAGAACTATAGCTGTCTGTTAGGACATGTAGGCATGAAATGCAGCATCCCCGACAAATGGGGCGTTAGCACGAAATAGTGTATCGAGTATGTAAGACAATAAAATAACTTACACTTCAGTACGTGTAAGTGGTCTGCCATAGTAGGCTCCCTCATTGGCGCTCGACCATACTAAGCTTGGTATCTCGGCCATCTTCGGCTCCCTCATAGGCACTAAACCATAGTAGGCTCGGTATATAACTTACCATCTAAACAGAGGTTTCCCAATAATGACTTGCCCACTGATTATAGCTCGATGGTGGTGAAAATACTATAAAGACTCTTTGCTCTCTTGACTGGAAGAAGACAATACTTAACTGACTATAAAGTCCATTTAAGGGAGAATACTATAACTCATGAGACTTAGACAATGTACATAAATTCAGGAGTATGAACTTATCTTTATGTTTCATTATCAAATGTATGTACTTACGAGATCATGCCAAAATAAAAAAAGGGTTTAGCTTTAAAATACCCATAGAAATTTGCCCAATAATTAGGCTGAACTCAACTGGTCAGACCTTAATCTATAAACACGATAAGAATTCTATTAGTAAGCTACGAAAAGTTTGACTAACTTACAACAAACAACAAGCTCATTCTATATCAATTTAGATTTGACGCATACTGGAAATATATGTCGATTTTGAGAATGCTAGATAACTAGAATTATAACCTTTGTATGCAAAACTGTACTGGCCATTCACTGCATCTAGGGATGGAAAAATAGATAAAAATTATATTATCCACCAAAATATAGGTTGAATAATTACCTGTTTAAAAATGGTCAAATATGAACAACATCCATATGAAAATGGATAATTAATGATTAACCAATAGTGACAATATCTATATATTAAATACACCGGACTCGTCTACAAGTCTCTAGATATAATTGAATTGTAAATGGTCAAGACAGGACCTTGACCTACCTATCAAGCCTGCATATATAAAATGGACTCCAAGTTTTAGACATGGTAACTCCGAGGAAGTGGAGTTTACCAACCTAGCTGATGTTTGACTCTATTTACTAGAAAGGACTATCCAGCTATCTATCAGGACTCACATGTATGAAATACAACGTCCCTGGTAAAATAGACGTCAGTACAAAATAATGTGCCGAGTATGTAAGGCAATAGAATAACTAAAAGATGAAATTAAACTGATAATATAATAACTGAAAGTAACTGAGAGTTAAATATGATCTGAAGATATACTGACCTGCTGATACTAACTAAACTCTCTCAATATTGTAAGTAAACTAGCTGCCCGACCCTATAAGGCTCGGTACGTATAACTGCTCTACCTTAATAGGCTCGCTCATAGGCGCTCGACCATACTAGGCTCGGTATCTCGGCTATCCTAGGCTCGCTCATAGGCTCTCGGCCACAGTGGCTCGGTATGTAACTTACCATCTGACAGAGATTGCCCAATTGGGGCCTGCCCGTCGATTATGTGTGGGTGTGTGTGTATATATATGCTCTCTTGACTAGAAGAAGATAATACTTAACTGGATATAAAGTCTCGATAAGGGATAATACTGTAACTTATGAGACTTGGACTGTACATAAATTCAGGAGTACGAATTTCTATTTATGTCTCGTTATCAAGCGCATGTAGTTACAAGATCATTACAAAATGAAGAGAGAGTTCAGACTCAATTGGTCGCACCTTAATCTACAACCACGATAATGATGCTATTATGAAGCTACGAAAAGTACAACTAAAGTACAACGAACGATGAGCTCATTCCTTTATTAAAACGGGCAGCATCTCCCCTAATTTTGTTGCATTTCCCTCGTCATATATTGCAGCAACAACCCAAAGAACAACTAGTAGCTATATGGAACACAACCAACACAATAACATGTCTAATAAAACTATATTTTGAACCCTTACCCTTTTATTGATATTCAAGAAAATGTTGATAATAACAACACTATATACTCAAGTTATTCAATAAATTTTCCATCCATAAAACGCTGCAAGAACACCTCCCAAACAATCCAGCAATCAATAACATATTAACAAGCCTTTCGATCAATATCTCACAAGTTCTAGCACCAACGGCTTAGCCGTAATTTGGATTAACTCAAATACATGTAGTGTCACGACCCAAAATCCACTAAGGGTAGTGATGATGTCGGACACCACTGTCAGGCAAGACAACCAAAGTACTTAATCAAATTCTCGTTTTAATACTTTGAAATCTAGGATTTTCCTTTAAATTTACCAATTAAAAAGATAATCATCTCAAATAAAATTTAAATAAAAAACAGTTAATACAAAATACTTCATAACCATCCTAGAACCCAATGTCATAAGTGCATGAGCAATTTCTAAGAAAATGATTAAAAGTACAACAGCTGTCCGGAATACAAATTGGATAGAAAATAAATACAATGCACTGAAAGGGACTATACTAGCTGCGGGTCACCTCGAGGAAATACAGCTCGCCTAGTCTCTGGGTCGCCCGTGTTGCTATGCCCAATAAGCCAGTAGAAGTACCTGTGTCTGTGCAACAAAATGCATAACAAGTGTAGCATGAGTACGAAAACAACGTGTACTCAGTAAGTATTCCGCCTAATCTCGAAGAAGTAGAGACGATATGGCAACTTCGATACTTACTAATGGTCCAATAATATTATTATTAATGCGATGACTCACAGATTTATTAAGGACAACAGTAGGTCCAAATAAGTTACCAAATGGGTAAAAATTCCTTTTTATTAAAAGTCTCTAAATTCATAATCCCTTAATTAACGGTTATCTCAAGCCGGGAAGAAGCAATATCAGCTTCAATAAATATCAAGGCAAGAAATACATGCATGCGCAAATCATGCCGAGGACGTACAACCCGATCCAACAATGTTTAAACTGTGCACTGCCAGAGGGTCGAATGGTGCGAACCATAGATGCATCTATTTAATCGACTGAGGCGTTCGGCCCGTTCCACAATATATGAACATATTCAAACATTCAATTAAGAATTCATCAGGGAGCAATTTATCCAAGGAAAAACCAATTCTCTTTTAACAATTCAAGAAATTGAAGGTAAATCTTTTTTAGAAATTCATTTACTAACTCAACGTGATTTAAACAATTCAAATTGTCAATACGATTACAAATATTCCAAGCATAACATGCTTTTGGGTTCTAGACTACCCGAACTTAAACATATAGTAGCTACGCATAGACTCTCGTCACCTCGTGTGTACGTAGCCCTCACAAATAGGAGCACATAACCAATTATTTTACCTATGGGGACAATTCCCTCTTACAAGGTTAGAAAAGAGACTCACCTCGCTTCGAAGACCCATAACCGGCATTCCATGCCCTTTCGAAGACTTGTATCGATGCTAAATGCTCCAAAACTAGCCAATGATTATGCAAATCCATTAATATACGATAAACTACTCATACTAATCCAATTTATAACAATTCCTAACCCCGATCGAAAAGTTGACAAAAATGCCCTCAAGCCCACTCGCCCGGATTCCGAATTTTTTTGAAGATAGAGTCTAATGCTCACGAACTCAAATATATGCTTTTCTCTTAATTCCATACCCAAAATCGTGGTCAATTTCCATGAATATCAATTTCTAGGTCTTTCCACCAAAACCCCGAATTTCTACCAATTTACATGCTAAAATACATACATAATCAATGTATTTAACTCAAGATAGGTGGGATTAACTTACCTCCAAGTTGCTAGTTGTAAGTCCCTCTCAAAAAGCTCCAAACATCGCCCCAAAGAAGAGAAAAATGGGTGAAATGAACTCAACCCCGCTTTTTAAAATATTTTGCCCAGCGACTTCCGCACCTGCGGTCTTCTCCCCGCTTCTGCGAGTCCGCATCTGCGGAGCCCTCATCGCACCTGCGCCAATCAGCGCTTCTGCATTCCTTCTTCTCGTTTCTGCGCTTGTGCAGATACGGCCAATTCCCCCCTCCCCATCTGCAGTCCCTGCTCCTTTCACACCTAGTCGCTTCTGCGGTTCTCTTCCTTGCTTCTGCGGGGCCTCTTCTGTGGTGAACCCTCCCCAGAAGCGGTTATACCAGCAACCAAACCCCTTCAGCTATATCCAAAGCTCCAATTTCGATCTAGTAACCACCCAGAATCCTCCCGAGGTCCTCGGGACCCCAACCAATCATGCCAACCAGTCCCAAAACACATTACAGACTTGCTCGAGGCTTAAAATCATATCAAACAACGCTAAAACCATGAATCGACCTCCAATCCAAGCTTTATAAACTTTAGAATTTCAAACTTTTATGTTTGATGTTTAAACCTATCAAATCACGTTCGATTGACTTCAAATTTTGCGCACAAGTTATATTCGGCATTATGGACCTACTCCAACTTTCGGAATTAGTTTTCGACCCCGATATCAAAAAGTCCACCTCCGGTCAAGCCTCTCAAAAACCTTCAAATTTCTATCCTTAGCCAAATGGCTCCAAAATGCTCCACGGACATCCAAATTCACTTCTGATCGCGCTCCCAACTCCAGAATCACCACACGGAGCTACTCCCAAAATCAAAATCCCAAACGGATATCGATAACACTGAAATACACTTCAACCCAAACTTATGAAATTTCTTCCAAAATGGTAACTTCCACAATAGGCGCCAAAATGCTCCCGGGTCACCCAAAACCAGATCCGAGCATATGCCCAAGTTTAAAATCATCGTACAAACCTGTTGGAACCTTCAGATCTCGATTCCGAGGTTGTTTACTCTGAAGTCCAATCCTAGTCAATTCTCTTAACTTAAATCTTCCGAAATAAAAATTTCTTCTCCAAGTCAACTCCGAACTTCCTGAAATTTAATTCCAACCATGCATACAAGTCATAATGCTTGAATTGAAGTTGCTCATGGCCTCGAACTTCTAAATGGCGCGCTAGGGCTCAAAACAACTGGTCGCGTCGTTACACGTAGAGTAAGAGTTTCCTTACCTTCAAGCAGATGGAACAACTTGAATTAGAAATTACTTCACCACAAAGTATCCTTCCAATGCATCCACAAGAACACGAAAGAGAAACTAGCAAGCACTTCGGGTTTCTCGGTACTAGAATCACTTTGAAATACTTGAAATTACTTAGGGTTGATATGAAACCCACAGAAGAGTATTTTCCAGAACATGTACCACGTAACCCCCCCCCCCCCCACCCACCCACAAGATCTGGAACCACACCAAAATCAGCAAGCACAAGAAGAATAAGAAACTCGCTAGCACGACAAGATTTCTAGCGTTTGATTCATATTTTTTTCTTTGGTTTTTATTCTAGAATCATTGATACTGCTTTGAGAGTGTTTGGGGAAAGTATAGGATCTGGTTGGGTAAAAAATGATCCCAAATGAGCCTTGCCCCAATCTTTTATGGTTGGAGAATCATCCACCGCCTAAGTAGTTCCCAATAGGAGTGGCTTGCGTAGTTTCATAAAAATATAAATATCTCTCTACTAGAATGTCGTATCGACAAACGGTGTAATGTGTCAGAAGAAGACTTTTAGATCTTCAATTTTATAGGTGGATCATCTTGTAATTATAAGTATATTATGAGAAAACCACAGCTATATTTGACCTAATTTTCAACACATTTGAATGTGACTTATGATGATCTTTGCTAACTTTTGTTCCCCAACTCGCTTGACTTTAAAACGTAAGACACGACTATCATACGATTGAAATAACTCATAACGTAACCTTCTTATTATGTTAAGAACCCTAGTTTCACCCCAAAAGTACATGTTATAATATTCTCAACTTGTCGACTTTCGTCGAAACTTATTTTCTTCAATTTGTTTAGCTTCTAAGCCTTCCAAACGTTTTGGTACTTCTTATTCATAATCTTAAATATTTTTAAACTTTAAGATAATATGATTAACTTACTTTAAGTACTTTCAAGGATGCTCATTTTTGAGCTTACACCAATTGACCTACGACATATTCTCACGTAAGGAAATATGGGGTGTAACATCATTCCTCTTTTTGGAACATTCGTCCTCGAATACTCTACTTCAATAACCGTATTTATAGCACCCCAACTTGATTCATCTTATGGGGGTATTCTAATCCCTTGTAATTCATTAAATCCCTTCTCTATGAATCATCACTCAATTGAAGGCCTAAACGTCATTCTCTTATCATTTATCAAAATTACACTTTCATTCTACTATCAAAGCAGTATTCCATCTCTTTTAAATGCGCCTAGTGTTAGACTCCTTTGAGTTCATTTACACTGTACTGAGCTTTCTATAACTTAAGAAACCACCATCTCTCTTGTTTTTAGGGGTTTAATCCTGAGTACTTACCTATTCTCATCACCTTCTCACTCATATTTTCTTATCCGAACTCCTATCTACCTAAAACCTTGTCACTCTACCATACTTTAGCTTGTGACCTACATATGTTTATGTATACTACTTGCAACATTCCTTTAACTTGCTAGCACCATAGATTTCTGCATATTATTCTAAACCTTAAGGGAGAGATCATGTTGTCTCTAACTCTTCTTTACTCTCTTAACCAGACCTATCGGTACCTAGTATACTTAGGGTGAAAGATATGCTATTAATGACACCACTATCATTTTTGGATACTAAATTACGAACCTTCTATCCCTCTATCTGAAGTCTGGACTATTCACAACTTTTTGTACTTGAGTATTTTGCACCTTCTTCACATTTACCTTACTTACCTTTATATCTCGCATCGTATATTCTGTCGCTTTCATAACCTTCCTTCCACATTGGTAGAACTCATATCTACACCTTAATGCTTTACTGTAATACTTGTACCTATGGTGCATACAAAATCCAGCGGGAGCTTTATACTAACTTCTGATGAGGTAGGTACTCTTCTAATTGGGTATATCGTAGAGCTGTTATAGAATATGATAGCTGTACTATCTCTCTTGTACCTCTGATATTAAGAATGATTCTACCATATTCTAAGTCACAATTTATATAGTTATCTGGTTTTAATAATCGGACCCCTGATTTACATAGGTATTGTAACTCTAGGGCTTCCTCTTCTCTCTCAGCCTTTATGTAGGCTTAAGATGTCTTCAAATCTGCAGCTCAGAGTATTAGTTATTACTTTAGCCTTTCGGGGATGCTAGGGAACATCCATGTTATAATCTTCTAATAATTCAAGCCTTTGTTTGTGACATGGACTCAATTCTTTCTTTTAATTTATACCGGAGTCTCCTATAAATGTAAGAATGTCATCATATATGGTGCATGGAAAACACTCTGAAACCTTCAATACTGTCATAATGTAACTAACTCTGGGTCATAGATCGAATAATTCCTTTCCTGCCTTCTCAGTTGTCTTTAAACATAAGCAATTAATTTTTCTGGTCATTCTGCCACTAGCTGCATGAATACTTGCCTTATCTTAGTGCCCACGAATACTAAAATTTCCAATAACTCATATGATCTCAAATATCCATTTTGATTTTTTTCTTCCTGCACATTAGATATGATAGGTTCCACTTTATTATGGAGTGTATACAATATTGTAGTGAGGTTGTTATTACAAGACCATTTCTTCTTTAGGTACCTATGATTAGGTTGAAGCCTTCTTCCTTATTTCCTCAAGTAGTCCTTCATTGTAGTACTTAGGGTAGAAATATATCTTCGAGCTTATTACATAGTATACCCGATAAAATTTTTAATATTCTTCCTCGCCTATAATTATCCTTACTTACTTACCTCCACGCCCTTATGCTTGTAGGTTGCTTCTGAACTGAATTTTTGACTACCTCCCTAGTGGCACTCTCTTTTATTTCTATAACACTTATACGGTACCTTTAACTACATTAACTCCTATATGAATATTTCTCAATGATTACAATGTCATATCTGCTAGATTTAATTCCCTATGTTAGGGTTCACTACGTTTATCTTGCACGATTTGTTAATTTATCGATATACTCTTGTCTAGCCATAACTAGACTCTTCCTGAATCAACTATTAACTACTCGTTGGTCCATTCTCATATCTATATTCTATGTAGTCTCTCTTGGGTTATTTCATTCGTCTTAACTTACCTCTCGCACTGGCTGTTAACATATCAATTCTTTGTATGCACTTATTTATCAATAACACCTTAGACGGGAACGCTTACCGCCTTTCCTTAGCGTCGTGCTTGTAAAAGGTTCTGGAGTCGTAACATATTTATATGATCTGACTTAATACATTCTCATTCCTTTTGCCTTTTTACCACGTTCTTCATTTACTACTCTATAGTTACCCCTTCATCCTTGGTGCCTTTTAACAACTTCGATGACTCTTACTCGCTTTGAGGTAACCATTATATACCAAGGATAGCTGAATTTCTTAAGCACGGGGGGTGACACCTGGTGCAACTAGCATACTTAATCCCTTAAGCTTAACTCTGCTCACAGTGCTTACTTTGGGGAAGTGTCTTCTAATGACCTTTAAAGGTTATTCTTCTGTTGTCCATTATATTATTTCCTGAATGCGATCTCTGAAATTCTCATGATGGCGACTATTATCAAATGCTTCGGCCCCTAATTCATGTTAAGTTTATCTTATTCACTAGCCCATAGTGATTTGTATTATTCTGAGGGTCTAACTTAGCCTTCTGGTAAACACGTTGGAGTTACCAACTCATTTCTCGAAGTGAGGATATAACTTTATGGATTATGCTTTTTTATAGTTTCTAGTCCTATCGAAGTGAGAATAATACAAAATATTCTTTCACTTTTAGATCCCCTTGCTCCATCCATTGGCTCTTCGGGTCGCCTAACATTCTCTCTTTACTAGGGACGGGAGCCAATACTAAGGTAGATATTTATCCCTTCAAGGATTCCAGTTAGTATCTTCTGAATTTTCTGAATATTCTGGTATTCATATCTAAATGTACTATTCTATAGTGTACCATTTGGGTGTCTCACTAGGAGAACTATTACCACGTTTTCAATATCCTTCAGAAATATTAGCTAACGCTAACAATCCATCTACCATTTTTGGTTACTCTAACCTCAACTGAATGTTGATATCCAGTCCTTCTCTTAAAGTATATATGTTAGCTCCCATAGGGCATAACTGAGATGGGTGTGGTCAATTTACATACCTCTGATATTGTTGAAGCTAACTCACAATGCTTATATTTCTATGCTTAAATTGTAAATTCAGTTAATCCTTACTAACTAGGTACCTTGTACCCTTCTTCACCTTGCTTTTTTTTTACTTGTTAATACTTATACGTTAACCTTATGATACTTCTATGGCCAACTATTCACAGGGTATGTTAGATATTCATATCTTAGGGTCTTAAGCAGGAAATTCGCACATATGGTATGCACGATCTGATAGGGCCTCAAACTGGGCCATGCTGTCAAGAATTCTCTCTTTACTAGTGCCCTTACCTGCTCGTGTATTAGCCCTCTAGCTAGCTGTACTTTTTTAATAACAAACATATCTATATTATTAGCAAACATAAGTCCTACCTCGAACTCTTATAACTCAGCTCTATAGCACGATTTGAATTTGAATGAATGGTAACAGACTCCTACAAGCCTTGTAGCTTCATGTTTATATAATGTGGTGCACTACACATCTATAAAAAGGCTCTACTAGACATGGATTGTAGACTCCTAGGATAGAACTGCGCTAATACCAAGTTTGTCATGCTACAAACCTGGGGAGACATGGCCGACACCTGGTGTCATAGGGCATAATTGAGATCGGTGTGGCCAATTTACATACCTCTGATATTATTGAAGCTAACTCAGAATGCTTATATTTTTCTACCTGAATTGTAAATTTAGTCAATCCTCACTAACTAGGTACTTTGTACCCTTCTTTACCTTATTTTTTTACTTGTTAGTACTTATACTTCCATGGCCTACTATTCATGGGGTATGTTAGATATTTATATCTTAGGGTCTTAAGCAGGAAATTTGCACCTATGGTATGCACGATCTGATAGCGCCTTAAACTGGGCCATGCTGTCAAGAATTCTCCCATTACTATTGCCCTTACCTGCTGCTGTAATTGCCCTCTAGCTAGCTATACTTTTCTAATAACAAGCATATCTATATCATTAGCAACCATAAGTCCCGACTCGAACTCTTATAACTTAGCTCTATAGCACTATTTGAATTTTAAAGAATGGTAACAGACTCATATATGCCTTGTAGCTTCATGTTTATATAATGTGGTGCATAACACATCTATAAATAAGGCTCTACCAGACAAGGCTTGTAGACTTCTAGGATAGAACTACTCTGATACCAATTTTGTCACACTCCAAACCTGGGGAGACATGGCCGGCACCCAGTGCCATACTCAGCCCGAGCATATCAATCTATAATTATGAACTCGGAGGGATAGCCCTCAACTTAGGCTGATGAGGTCTACCTACAAGATGACAATACCAATCAAGGATGACGAGGCTACCATGAATATCTACAACCAGCAATACTAAACTAATATGTAGAAAGGGCTGACAAGGCCGCAGTATTGATATACTAAATATAGAGGACACGTCTACAAGCCTCTAGATATAACTGTACTGTATCATGGTCGGGATAGGGCCTCAAACTATCAATCAAACCTGTATATATGACATGGACTCCAAGGTTTAGACATGGTAACTCCGAGAAAGTGGAGCTTACTAACCATGCTAATATTTGACTTTGTCTATTAGGACCTGTAGGCATGAAATGCAGCATCCCCGACAAAAGGGACGTTAGCACAAAATAATATACCGACTATGTAAGGCAATAGAATAACTTACAACTTAGTACATGTAACTGCTCTGCCGTAGTAGGCTGCTTATATGCGCTCGGCCATACTATGCTTGGTATCTTGGCCGTCCTAGGTTTGCTCATAGGCTCTCGAGCATAATACTTAACTGACTATAAAGTCCCAATATGGGAGAATACTGTAACTCATGAATCTTAGACAGTGTATATAAATTCAGGAGTATGAACTTCTCTTTATGTCTCATTATCAAATGTATGTAGTTACGAGGTCCTGACAAAATGAAGAAAGGGCTTATTCTTAAAATACCCATAGAAATATGACAATAACCTTGCTGAACTCAACCGGTCTCACCTTAAAATACAACCATGATAAGGATGCTATTATAAAGCAACGAAAAGTACAGCTAACTTATAACGAATGGCAAGCTCATTCTATATTAAAATGCACAACATCTCCCCTAATTTTGCTACATTTCCCACGTCATATATTGCAGCAACAACCAATAGCTATATGGAACAAACCCAGCACAATAACATGTCAAGCAGCAAGCTCAATTCATGTCTAATAACACTATATTTTGAACTCTTTCCCTCTTATTTATATTCAGTAAAATGTTGATAATAACAAAACAATAGACTCAAGTTATTCCATAAATCTTTCATTCATAAAACGTTGTAGAACACCTCCCAAATAGTCCAACAATCAATAACATTACTAACAAGCCTTTCGATCAGTATCTCACAAGTTCTAGCTTCAACGACGTATCCGTAACTTGGATTAACTCAAATACATGTAGAGTAAGAGATTAATTACCTTCAAAATAATGGAACAACACAAATTTGAGATTGCTTCACCATAAAGTATGCTTCCAATGCAACCACAAGAACAAGAAAGAGAAATTAGCAAGCACTTCGGGTTTCTCAGCACTAGAATCACTTTGAAATACTTGAGATAACATAGGGTTGATACGAAACCCTCAAAAGAATATTCTCCAGAACATACACCACTTAAAACAACCCGCTTACATGAGCTGGAAGCACACCAAAATAAGCAACCACAAGAATAACAAGAAACTCACTAGCACTACGAGATTTCTAGCAATTGATTCATGTTTTTATCTTTGGGTTTCACTCTAGAATCATAGATACTGCTTTGAGAGTGTTTTGGTAGAGTATAGGGTCTAGTGGGGTCAAAAAATGAACCCAAATGAGCCTTTCCCCGATCTTTAAAGGTTGGAGAATCATCCACCGCCTAAGTGGGTCCCAATGGGAGCTGCTTGCATAGTCTCACATAAATACGAATATCTCTTTACTATAATATTGTATCGACGAACTGTTTAATGCGTTAGAAACTAGACTCGTTGATTTTTAATTTGATATGTTGATCATCCCGTAATTATAAGCATATTGAGAGAAAAATCTCAGCTACATTTGACTTAATTTTTAGCACATTATGAATGTGACTTGTGATGACCTTTGCTAACTTTTGTTCCACAACTCGCTTGAATTCAAAACATAAAACACAAATTTCATATGACTAAAATACCTCATAACATAACACACGACTATCATGTTAAGTACCCTAGCTTCACCTCAAAAGTACATGTTATAATATTCCCTACTTTTATACATTCGTCGAAACATATTTTCTTCAATTTGTTTAGCTTCTAAGCCTTCTAGTACTTGCTATTCATGATCTTAAATATTTGTAACCTCCACGATAATATGATTAACTTACTTTATATACTTTCAAGGATGATCTCATTTCAGAGCTTACATCAATTGATGTACGACGTACTCTCACATCCGAAAACATGGGGTGTAACACTTTGGACGTCTTTGTAAAAACTTTATTTATGAATACAAAAGTTTGTTTAGGTTTTTTATGTATCTTTTTGTCTTTGCGTGTTGTAATTTTTTGTACTTGTACTTTGCTTTTGTGCTTTCTTCGTTGGTATCTTCTATTTGTGTTTTGGCTGAGGGCCTATAAGTGTTGTTCGAATGGGTCGAATATATTGTTGAGTTAGGTTGAGGTCGAGGGATGATAAGATTTGTTTGAGCCGGTCAAACTTTCATTTTGTTATGCCGTGGCCGAGGGCCGATAAGTTTTGTTCGAGCTGTTCAAACTCACCTTTCATTAAGTCATAGTTGATGGTTGGTAGGAGTTGTTTGAGCTGGTCGAACTTACCTTTTATTAAGTCGTGGCCAAGGTTCGATAGGTGTTGTTTGAGCTGGTCGAACTTAACTTTTATTAATTCATGGACGAGGGCCAATAGGAATTCTTTGAGCTAGTCGAACTAGCCTTTGATTAATTTGGGGCCAACGGTTGATAGGTGTTGTTCGAGCTGGTCAAACTTACCTTTCATTAAGTCATGGCCGAGGGCTGATAGGTGTTGTTCAAGCTGGTTGAAGTTACCTTTTCGAGAGAGCAACTTCAATGGACATATATGTTATTTACTTTATATCATTTATTTGGTTACATCAATTTGCCTTGAGGAAACTTTTGGAGAAAATTAGGGGTGTGCATTCGAATCGGTTTATCGATAAATCGAATCGATTATTTGTTATCGGTTTATTGATTTATCGATTTCAATTTCAAAATTTTTCTTATCGAGTTATCGATTTTGATTTTGTCCTCTTCAGTTATCGATTTATCGATAAACCGATAAGATATACTAAAAAGACAAAAAAAATTATTTTTTTACCCTTATTCTATAATACCTTTTCCTTTACCTAAGTCCCTAACCCTATTATTTCCTCTACCACATTAAGGAATGATCATATTTAAAGCTCAAGGGAATGAAGTTCAAATTAATGGAATATAAAATTAGCAGTGATGATGTATTTTTTTATATCATTGGAGTGTTGGTGGCATACATTTGATCTCTTACTTTAGTTTCGTTGCATGTGCTTGTTGACACAATTTTTATGTTATAAACGGTGTTCATCTTATTTTAGCTTCTTTGTGTCCATATTAGTTAGGCGTGTTTATAGCGATATACTTTCCGTAGAATCCTACAAATTTTCTTATTAGTGTAATCGATAACCAAATCGATAAGTCCCAAAAATTGATAAATTGAAATTGAAAAAATCAAAGCCTTATTGAAAAGATAACGATAAGCATATATACGAATCGATAATCGATAAGTAATTATCGATAAGGGTCAAAATCAAATCGATAAATCGAATGCACACCCCTAGAGAAAATTACAAGCTTCAGGTGTTGGCTGGAGTCCCAGTCCCAACATGTCTAGTCCCTTCATTGTACGACTTGGAGATTTTTGAGGATTTAGGCAATGAAAAATATTTCTGTTCTCGCGTACTCTAACTCGAAGTCTCCCACTCGTTGCTGTTAAAAAGCTCCCCGAGGAAACCCTGTTGGGACAAAACTCAAGTGAGGGAAAAAAGAGTACAACTTACGAGGCATTTCTTATTTTTCAGAAGTTGAAGTACTTGAAGTGATTGATATTCCAATTGTTTGGTTGGAACTTCTCTTCCATAGTTTCCAGTTGGAATAAACCCTTATCCCCTTTGATTATGATTTTGTAAGGTCCATCCCAGTTGGTCCCTCTCTCAGGTTCCTACCTGCTTGGGTCTTGGCTTTAACCATGTCCCCAATCTTGAGAAATGGTACCTTTGCATTTATGTTGTTGTAGTGTTGGGCTTGTTGTTTCTATGCAACCATTCTTATGTATGCCATATCTCGTCGCTCTTCGACCTCGTCAAGGTCTTATCTCTTATTCTTATTGTTACCGGTGCCACTTTCATGCGAGTACCTCAGGCTGGGTTCTCTAACTTTTACTGGTATAACTGCTTTCATTTTGTAAACTAGAGAATAATGTGTTTCTCCTGTGCTCATTTTCGGGGTTGTTTTGTGCGCCCATAATATTTTTGGGAGTATTTTTGGCCAAAGTCCCCTAGCTTCCTCGAGTTTCTTCTTAATGATGTATAATATAGAATTATTGGAGGATTGTGCTAGCCCGTTGTCGGTTTGGTGGTAACGGGTTGAAAGTATCCTTTTAATGTGCCACTTCTGGAAGAACTTGGTAGTTTTTTTTTTCGTGAGCTGGGGCCCAATGTCACAGGTCATTCTTTAGGTTGGTCAAATCGGCATATGATGTTTTTCCGTATAAAAGTGATTACCTCTTGCTCGTGAACTTGGGAAGATTCTTCTGCTTTCACCCACTTAAAGAAATAGCCAGTTAAAACTAAAAATAATTTCATATTACCTCATCTTGGTGGAAGTGGTCCCACGATATCCATTCCCCATTCTATAAATAGACATGGAGAGGTGATTGAGTGGAGGTGTTCTCCTACTTGGTGGAATATTTGGGTATATTTTTGACATTACTCGCATTTCATCATAAATTCTAGGGCATCTTTCTTCATGGTGGGCCAATAATATCCCACCCGTATGAGGCACCTGACGAGTGATCGGTCAGCAGAGTGACTGTCGTAGTAGCTTTTGTGGAGGTCCTTAAGAACGTGTTGGGTTTGGTTCGGGCGTAAGCATTTTGCTAAGAGGTCACCATATGTTTTCTTATACAGGTCGCTATGAAGAAGGTTGCATATTGCGGCTTACATTTTCAGCTTTTTGGCCTCTTGTCATTTGTAAGGGTGTCGTCCTATAGATAATTTATAATACCATTGTGCCAGTCCCAAGTTGAGTTTACAAATTTTACCTCGATGTGATCTTACGCCGAGCTGAGGAGTTGCACCACACTCTAATCCCCAGGAGTTATGCTTTTTGTGGCGGCGACCAATTTGGCGAGGCTATTTGCTTCGACATTCTGAATACTTAGAATCTGGTCAAGCTGGCATTTTTCGAAATTGGGAAACAAATTACAGATCTCGGTTTGATACTTCTGCAATCTCTGCTCTTTGATTTGGAAAGTCCTAGTGACTTGATTAATGACGAGTTGAGAATCGTAGCCTAGCTCCAATCTCTTGGCCCCATATTTGAGTTCTAGCCTCAATACTGCAATTACGGAGTCATAATCGGCCTTGTTGTTAGTTATACCTGGGGCTCTTATGGATTATTAAACTATTTTGCTGGTGGGAATGTCGACCAGAGCACAAGTTCTAGTGCGGACCCACAGGCGTTGGATGTGCCATCGGTGTGTGAGAACCAAAGGTCCCGTGTTTGGAGAGATGCTTGTGTCATTTATTTCTCAGCCTCATGCATAAATTTCACGCTAAAGCCTACGATAAAATCGGCAAGCACTTGTTACTTTATTGTTGTCCGGTCTAATAAATGATAGCTCACTTAATTCGGTTGCCCACTTAGCCATCCTCCCCGAAAGCTCGGGATTTTGCAATATACTTCATAAAGTAAATGTGGTGACGAGCTACGACCAGGACCAGGGCCAGTTACTCGAGGTAAGGATACCTCCTCTTGGCATCGACAAGTATTTTACTGATATAATAAATGGGAGATGGGTGCTGTGAGCACGTGATTTTTACCCCAAGTAAAGAATTCCAAAAATTAAAATAAATAAAAGGGAATTAATTAGG
>MU738481.1:52247-63000 GCA_026770625.1 Nicotiana glauca
CTTGATTACCTGAGGCTACCCGTTGCCTAAGAATTTTATGAACTTCTTTTCAGAACTGAACTGTAACTCATCCAGCCAAGACCTTTCGTCAATCCCATCTAGAAGAAGAATCATTACACATTCCATTCTTCGCATGCCCGTAGGCAAGCTATACTTCTCTAAACCACGGTAAAACTTATCAAGAACTCTCTCTCCCAATTCCATTTGTACAAGCTAAACTGTCAGGATTGAATCCTTCTAACTAGGACAAGCTAAACAAGCTGTCAGAACTCAAGAGCTTTGCTGCAAAATACCTATACGAACTCATTGCCTCGAACACACACAAAGAATTAATCATATCTTTACCATTCCGGTTTGGTCTACTGTCAAGCTATTCCATCTATCAAATTTCTCCCCCCCTTTTTTTTGTTCATCATCCACTTGATATTTCTCCCTCGCTGTAGCATCACAATGCCTCAATCCAAGCTTACTATACGAGACTCGCACATAAGACCGCACTGTCTAAGACCCATAGGCCACTGAATATTCTCTCGACTGATCCTAGAAATACCACATTCCAGAATACTTTACTTTGAAGAACTTCCTGCGAATCTGAATTCGTTACGATTACCTTCCAGATATCGATACATAGGATCCCATAATCAACATAAAAATACCATAAGCCTCAACATTTTCTGATGTAAACACGGTCTCTGACCACATACACGACCTTGAGACACCTGATTGTTACATGTAAAATCTTGAACACATTAGAATCATTCTCGAAAGTCATTCACTCCTATTCCAACTGCAAATTACCTGACTTAACGAACAGAACCACTCGTGCCTTATTAGCACTCTCACACCGTAGGACATAATCTCATTCCAATACGAACGAACATCTTCCTTCTCTATACACTGAGCCTTCTTTATCAACAAAATCTCAAGACATCCTATTATTTCCTCACATCTACGAAGCACCATATAACCTTTATCAAAATTTTGCTTCACTCGTGCCATCCTCGGCTCATTTTCTGCAACCAGGACTAATCCGCCAGCATACCTCGAAACGGAAACAACATAGCACATAACCGTGCGATCAGCTAATCAACAGCAACCTCCCCAACTTGGCTCGAAGCCATCTATTAGGACACATTTAATAATCCATAATACTTTTACTCTAATGATGCCACAGATTAAACTCAAATCATCTACTAGTTTATGAAAACACAGATCCTCGGATACTGAAATCCTTTACAAACCTCGCATTCATCCCCACATCAGCTGAGTCCACTCTTTGAAGCAACCCAAATTTTCAAATTACAACACGTACCTTTCAATTACACATGAGATCTTCTAACAATATACATAAGAATCATACCCCTTAAGAACACTCCACAGGAGATAACCCACTTGCTTCGCCTCAGTTTAGTATTTCAGCACACCTTCCACCGTTATACACATAACACAGTCATTTAGTCTTCCTGAGTCTGAACTCATACCGCCATATGTGATGCACCTACTTTCCAACTAGGAGATACGAAAACATTCTTCACGCGCCCATATTCGGGCTACACATCAAATCATAATAGGAAACAAATCACTTAACAGTTCATCTGTTATCCAACAGACTTCTTCGTCACTACCAAGTCATATAATTACATCTCACAGTACTAACATACTCATCACATGAATACCAAACTGCCATTCCACCTAATAGCGACAATACCAAACATATAAGTTCAAAACACTTGCTCACGCGATCAGCACCTCAGTGATCAAGCCATAGGCAAGATCCGGCCTCAAGTCCTCCAGACTGGCCCAACCTCAAACTCACAGAGATTACATCTCGCCCCTTGATCGAGGAATCACAAGCCATCAAGGCACATACAATACTAAGTGCTCACGTGCGCATACAGACGTGAGAAAGGAATTTCAAGAGTATATTTTAAGCTGAATCAAGTACGCACGATAAGAATTCCAAGAAAGTGAAGTTTTCCTAAAGGTTCTGCAGCCTCTCGAGGATAAATACAGACGTCTCCGTACCGATCCATGAGACTCTACTAAACCTGCTCATGACTCGCGAGACCTAGTAACCTAGGCTCTGATACCAACTTGTCACGACCCAATTTCCATACCCGATCGTGATGGCGCCTCTCGTGAAGACAAGGCTAGCCAACTAACCCAAATCCTCTCAAATAGACCATTTTTTTTTATATAAATGAATAGATAGTATGACTTAATGGCATTAAAAACTATTAATTACAACTCGACCGGGGTGTCACAAGCCACGAGCATCTAAAGAAGCCTGAACACAACTACAGAGTCTATAATTTACATGAATCAAATTTAAAATCAAAGAAGGAAAAATTAGGTGCCGCGGACGCTGGCGGTCACCTTACTCCGCTACAATAGTGATACCTTCAATAAGCTCAAAACCCGCTACCGGGTGAACAATACCTACAACTGCACACGAGGTGCAGGGAGTAAAGTGAGTACTTCAACTCAATGAGTAATAAGAGTAAATAATAATTGAGCGGTATGAAAACACGTAAAGCACTCCATCATGCTATATAGGACAGTACAACCCTTGAGAAAACAGTAATTTCATGAAAATCCTTTAGAAAATATCTGGCTCAGTTAAAAACCTCTTTTGAAAATATCCTTTTCCCAATAGTCAAGCAATTGAATGCATAATCAGATAGTGCAAGTCCGCACATAAGTCAGCCCCTCGGGCACAACACTCCATTACAAATAACACCAGGGTATCTAGTAACAGTGCAAGAAATAGCATGAATGCCAATGATATGAGAGTGTTGAGTGTTATGCTACGTAGTAGAAACAGGAACCAATGCATGAATGCAATGCAATGCACATGACCGCTGCGGCACACAGCCCGATCCATTTGGGTACCCGCGCTCACTGTAGGGGTTCAGACTTCGGAGGGGCTCCTACAGCCCAAGCGTAATATCATATCACACCGCTGCGGCGCGCAGCCCGATCCATCCTCAGTTTAGAAATGCACACATAACACTGCAGCGGTGCGCAGCCCGATCCATGCTCCGTCCAAAAATGCACATAAGCCCCTTGGGTAATAGTAAAATAGCAGTTCTCAGCTCAAAACGTCAGTAAAATATCATTTAAGTTTTCAAATCTTAGAAAGATGGCTGAGTTTGCAAAACAATATTTAAAACCTTGGACCGAGATCAAATAATATGCAAAGTAATGCAAAAACAGTGATATCAACCCCTGAAGGATTCAAATAATCGGCACGAAGCCCAAAACACGGCAATCAGCCAAAATCATGATAGCATCAAGTAGGTTTCAGTCAATCACACAGTAAAATCAACAATCGGGATAGACCAAGTCACAATCCCCAATGGTGCTCTACCCCACGCTCATGCCTGGCATGCAAGTCACCACAATACAACACTATGATGTGCAAATCCGGGGTTTCAAACCCTCAAGATATCATTTACAAGTATTACTCACCTCGAACCAGTGAAATTCCTCGCTCGCGATGGCTTTGCACCTCAAATTGGCCTCCACGCGCATCGAATCTAACCAAAATCAGAGCGAATACATTACAATATGCTAAGCGAACAATACCCAATCGAAAACAATCGAAAAATATCAAAAATCTCGAAACTAGCAAAACTCGAGCCCCGGGCCTACTTATCTAAAAATTATAAAACTCGCATTACCAGATTCCTCGTCTTGCCACGAGTCCATACATACCAAGAACTCCCAAATCCGAGCTCATATAACCTATCAAATCCCAATTTGAAATATTAAAATCTTAAGCCCTAGCTTTATCCCTTTTTAATGAATTTCAACCAATTTCCATGTTAATTCTACCATAAACTTGAATAATTAGGCCAAGGAGCTTACCTCTAATCATTCTCCCTTGAATACCTCTTCAAAATCGCCTCAAAGCTCTCAAAGCTCGCTAAAAATGGTGAAAATAACATAAGCTTCGCGGAACAAATGAATATAAAACCCTTCTAACTCCAGGGGTTTCCGCTTCTGCGGTCCCCACACCCGCGTCCACGATAGCGCTTCTGCGGTCATATTTCTTCTCCTGCGGAATTTCACTTAAAGTCCCAAAGCCACTTCTGCGACACAATTCTCGCTTTTGCGGAACTTCACCTCCAGGACAAAATCGCTTCTGCGATCGCCTGTCCGCTTCCGCGGACTCGCTTAAGCGAAAAAGATTCCGCTTATGCGGAACTACCCTACCAGGCCATAAGCCTCTTTTGCGACCCTCCTCACGCTTCTGCGGAACTGCTTCTGCGGTCCATTTCCGCAGAAGCGAAAATACCAGGTACCAGCTGCAACCTGCAATTCCTCAACTCAAATTTCACCCCGATAGCCATCCGAAATCACCCCGAGCCCCCCGGGACCTCAACCAAAAGCACCAACATAACCCATAACATCATTCAAACTTGTTCCAATCATCAAAACACATCAAACAAAGCTAAAACCATCAATTCATATCAGATCCAAGCCTAAGCTTCTTTAAAACTTCAGAAATGCGCATTCGATCAAAAACTCAACCAAACGATGTCCGAGTGACCTAAAAAGTTACACACATATCCAAAATCACCCAACTAAGCTACTGCAACTCTCGGAACTCCATTCCGACCCTCGGATCAAAATCTCACCTATCAACCGGAATTCGCCAAAATTCTAACTTCGCCAATTCAAGCCTAATTCTACACCGGGCCTCCAAAATCAATTCCGATCGCACTCCTAAGTCACAAATCATCCCCCAAAGCTAACCGAATCACCGGAAATCACATCCGTGCCCTCTAACTCAATAGTCAACATCCGGTTGACTTTTCCAACTTAAGCTTTCTAAGGAGATTAAGTGCCTCATTTCTTATCAAAACCAATCCCAATCAACTCTCACACACCACATACCGATAATAAAATATTAAGAAGCAATAAACGTAAAAAACAGAACAGTAACACATGAGACGACGGGCCAGGTCGTCACAGATAGCCTCCTACTACAGTATGAACAAAACTCATTACTTAAATTAACTTTTGATAATAAACTATACTTTTTAAAATTACTTTTGAATATGAAAGTAAATTTTTTGAAAGATTAAATTTTGTAGATTAAATTTTTGGAAAGATTTTGAATCTATTTGCAACGAAAATAATATTCAATCTTCATTGATTTATAGCTGTAAATTAAATTTGATCAAATCAAATTTGCCATACTTATTATTAGATATTATCTCTTAATACTTTTTGATTTTTTCCTAAAAATGCCAAGATTTGACATCTATCTATTTTTTAAATTTAAGATAGATATGAGTTCTACATTTTTGTCCAGTTCTTCTTACATTCCCTTCAAAGATGAGGAAAAGAGGCATCTAATGCTTAGTGAGAACAATAAGAAACTATATTTGAATATTTTACAAGAGAATATATTAGAGCTACAAGTGTCATCTATATTATCAAATTTTCTAGAATAAGAAGCTTACCAATGTATGTCTAAACTATTCTTTAATACATCCTATTTGGTTTTGCAAGAGTTTCAACATTGGGAACATTCAACTACTTGATGAAAGTTAAAATGAACAATATCATTCTTTACAATACAATAAAAGATGAAAAAAACTTACTATAATAATACTTCATGTCTTGTACTATACAACAAAATCAAGAGAAATTTTTAGCACTGTCACAACCCAATTCCCAAACCTGGTCATGATGACGCCTCTCGTGAAGACAAGTGTCACGATCCAATTCCCAAATCCTGTCATGACGGTGCCTTTCGTGAAGACAAGGCCAGCCAACAGAACAACAATGCCCCTTTTTAACAGTTAACAAACATAAATGAATGAATAATATGACTTAATGGCTTTAATAACTTATATTTACCATCCAACACATCCTGACCGGGGTGTCACAAGTCACGAGCATCTAAAGAAGACTGAACACCTCTACAGGACCAATAATATATATAAAATAAAATCTGGAGTTCAAAAGATGAAGTCCGGTGCCGCGAATGCTGGCGGTCACCTTGCTCAGCTACAATAGTAATACCTCCAATCCGCTAATAACCCACCTGCAACTGCACGCGAGGTGCAGGGAGTAAAGTGTGTACTCCAAATCGGTGAGTAATAAGAGTAAATAATAACTGAGCGGCAAGAAATCACGTAAGAGCACTCCATCATGCAATATGGGACAGCATAACCCTTTGAGAAAACAGTAATTCCGTGAAAATCCTTTAGAAAATATCTGGCTTAGTTAAAAACCTCTTTTGAAAATTTCCTTTTCCCAACAGTCAAGAAAATGAATGCATAATCAGATAGTGCAAGTCTTCACATAAGTCAGCCCCTCGGGCACAACACTCCATTAACAAATAACACTAGGGTATCTGGTAACAGTGCAAGAAATAGCATGGATACCAATGATATGAGAGTGCTGAATGTCGTGCCACGTAGTACAAATAGGACCAATGCATGAATGCAATGCAACGCACATGACCGCTGCGGCGCGCAACCCGATCCATTTGGGTACCCGCGCTCACTGTGGGGGTTCAGACTTCGGAGGGGCTCCTACAACCCAAGTGCAATATCAATATCACACCGCTGCAGCGTGCAGTCCGATCCATCCTCAATCCAGAACATGCATATGAGCCACTAGGGCGATGCCAAGTAATAGTTCTCAGCTCCAAACGTCAGAAAATGTAGTTTAGGTTTTAAAAACTTAGAAGTATGACTAGATAGTTCAAAGAAGTGTTTAACTCAGGTCTGAAATCAATTAACATGCCAAGTATCATGGAAACAATGATAATAATCCCTAAAGGATTCAATCAGTTGGCACGAGGCCCAATCACGACAACTAATCCATTTTATAAGGATATCAACTAAGCTTCAATCAATTAGGTAGTTATTTCATTAAGCGGGACGGAACAAGTCACAATCCCCAACGGTGCTCTACCCTACGCCCGTTATCCGGCGTGCAAGTCACCTTAATACAGCACTATGATGTGCAAACCCGGGGTTTCAAACCCTCAGGTATCATTTACAAGTATTACTCACCTCGAACCGGTGAAATCTCTAGCCCGCGACGCCTTTGTCCCTCAAATCGGCTTCCACGCGCGTCGTATCTAACCAAAACCACAAGGAAAACATTACAATAGACTAATGAAACATAACCCAATCGAAAGAACTAGAAAAACACCAAATATCACGAAGTTGGCAAAACCCGAGCCCCGGGCCCACTTCTCGAAAAATTACAAAATTCACATCACCAGATTCCTCGTCTCGCCACGAGTCCGTACATATCAAGTTTATCAAAATCGGAGTTCAAATGCCCCCCTCAAATACCAAATTTTTCATTTCAAAAACCAAGCCCTAGTTCTTCCAATTTTTACCCAAATTTCCAAGGATTAAAGGTAGATTCTTCAAAAAAATGATGTTTCTAGACCATAGAACTTACCACCGATCGATTCCCAGTCAAAAATCTCTAAAAATCCCGTCAATAGCTCTCAAGCTTGCTCAACAATGGTGGAAAAATGGTGGAGCTCGCGGATGAAAAAAAACCTTTAAACACTTCTGCCAACAGTTCTTTTCGCTTCTGTGGTCTCGCTACCGCTTATGCGGGACCGCTTCTGTGGCCATAACTCCGCTTATGTGGTTTTTTCAATAAAACCCCATTAGCCACTTCTGCGACAATCATTTCCGCTTCTGCGGATTCCTCATCTCCTGGCCAAACCACTTCTGCGACCTCTCGTCCGCTTCTGTGGAATCGCTTAGGCGAAAAGAGTTTCGCTTCTGCGGAATTACCTAGCTCCACATCAGACCGCTTATGCGATCAACCTCACGCTTCCGCGGAGCCACTTCTGTGGTCCATTTCTGCAGAAGCGCTCATACCAGATACCAGCAAGATCTGCCACTTTTCAACTTGAGATTTCATCTCGTTAGCCATCCGAAATTACCCCGAGGCCCCCGGGACCTCAACCAAAAACACCAACACATCCTAAAAACCCATTCAAACTTTATCAAATCCTCAAAACACGTCAAACAACGCTAAAACCATGAAATCGCATCGAATTCAAGCCTAAGTTTCTTCAAAACTTCCGAAATACGCATTCGATCAAAAACCCGACCAAACGATATCCGAATGACCTAAAAATTTGCAAACATATCCAAAATCACCCAATGAAGCTGTAGCAACTCTCGAAATTGCATTCCGATCCTCGGATCAAAATCTCACCCATCAATCGGAATTCGCCAAAATACTAACTTCGCCAATTCAAGCCAAATTCAACGCTGGGCCTCCAAAATCAATTCTGATCACGCTCCTAAGTCACAAATCATCCCCCGAAGCTAACCGAATCACCGAAAATCACATCCGAACCCTCCTACGCATAAGTCAACGTCCGGTTTACTTTTCCAACTTAAGCCTTCCTTAAAGAGACTAAGTGTCTCATTTCTTATCAAAACCAGTCCAAATCAATTCCAACACACCACCTACCGATAACAAAACATGAAGGAGCATGAAATTGCGGAAACAGAGCAATAACACATGAGACGACGGGCCGGGTCGTCACATCCTCCCCAACTTAAACAAACGCTCATCCTCGAGCGTACCTAGAGTTGTCTAGAAGCCAACCAATAGCTAAATGACCTTACCAAGCATATACCCGAGGTGATCCCACGTCACCCTATCTTACATAGGTTCGATAATAAAACACAGCTGAAATTTCACAGTCCATCTAGACCATAAACCGTAGAACCACATTGCACTTTCCGAAACCATACCCAGAATAAACCCAAACCAGCTGTAATAACCCACACTTGCAACCTCAGGTTAAATCATACAATATATCACACAATGCAACACTCGAAACGATAGTCTCTATTACAGCAGTTGCCCACAATACCTAAATACCAATAGAAACCTTATTCCATCACTTTCATATACTGCCAACGATAAATAAAACACGCGATAAACCGTAACCATTCCTCAGGTCACCCATACATGAAGCCACTTCCTTGTTGACTAATACCAAAATAGATTTCCGGGCCAAACCTCGATATAAACCCTCTAACCAGCTGAAATCACATCTGTTTGCATTCATTAATGACTCCAACGATCACCTCGAATTCAACGCACCACCCTGGTGATACGACACCTCAATACAAGCCTAAGCCACAACTTGCATAATGCACGCACCATTAAGGAACAGTCTGGACATACTCAAATCATGACAAATGACTCAAACGAAAGAGCTGTACCCCAAGCTCAACAGTACCATTACAACACAAACCTGAGACCCCGTCTCACTTCATAGAAATAGAGTACCTGAATCCTCCTCAAAATGTCATAACTTCACGTGGCCTCGCCACAACGCGCGATCCTATCCAAACACTATTACACATGAAGCACCTCAAGTCACCATGCTCAAAATAGACAACCACGCACAGATTGATGTATGAAACCAAGCAATCCATCACACCTATGGTGAAGCAAGTAATATACACCATTCAATCCTGAAGGACACAACCGATGCGCTATTCGCCGAGCAACACCCAGTACGGACTTTCCTCAGAAACTAGGAAGCAAGGCATACAAAGTAACATATGGAAAAGTACTCTCAACATCACACTGTTGCGGCGTGCAACCCGATCCAGATAACTTACCCGTGGCGGCGTGCCACCCGATCCACATAAATATCTCACATAGGGAGATGCACATCGAGCGAAATTTGCTCATTATAATAAAATACCGAGTATCGGTCGTAAGCATACTGAGTGCATAATGATATCTACTTATAACATTGTAAGCTACAAAACTCAACTTCCACTATGAATCTCAATAGCACCGCACTATATGGGCCCACAGTCCGAAAATCATAACGCCTCACAGCACAGAAAAAGCAACTCATAGATCTCCCCAGATCACTAGCAGGTTCAATAACGATCAAATCAACCTATCCTTCATCAATAGAATTCGGGGCCAACCAAGCCGAATCAAGCTAAACACGTATCCAATCACCTTACCAATAAACTCATTACCAAGAAGCCTGAAGCTGCTCCTTCCACTACTATAACTCATGCCGGAGCCGTACGATACGGTGCCCGACACCCAATCAATATCGAAATCCACAATCTCGCCTGGCGACATGCCCGACCACAAGGAACGCATCCGAAAAAGTCCCTCAATACCGAAACTGAATCAATGGTAGAAACCTCTATACTGACATCCGTCACAAAGGCCCAATTAAGGAAAGCAATCCTTCCCAGCCGTCCGCTGGTCTTTGGAACACAACCATTCTGCTAGAACATAGTCCGATGCACCTTGCCACGCAACCTGTGGCATTTTCCGACGTAACCCACAGCACAATAGTCTAGGATAACCCAACACTGAGACAACCAGTCTACACCCCAATATCATTTCCAGAATCTAATATACCAAGCAAAGAAAGATCCACTCGGGCTTCCAAACCCCCAATAGCCGCTAACGGTACCAATACACACTATCCACAACCAGTACATAGCCTGAACATGGTAACTCCCAGCCTCCAGCTCCACATAGCACACAAATTACTATACCTGATCCCAAATTCTGCACTATAAATACATATTACACCTCGAGTACCCAATCATTCCACAAAAGATATTCTAAAACTCCCCCTGTGCCACCAAACAAACTCAGATATCGACAGTCGATTTATCAAGAAAATGCCGCAACACTACCGAAGTGCCATCAACTTAATCACATTGCCCTTTTTCTGAAACATATACCC
>MU738482.1:11611-26702 GCA_026770625.1 Nicotiana glauca
AACCCTAGTCGCCGCCACCCAAACTAGCCCTAATCCCCTTCAATCCTCATCCAATCCATGGACTCCCATGGCTTTTTGAGACGTGTACTTGTCTCCTACGTCTCCTGGTGGCCTGTTTTTGTGATCTCGTGGAAAGATCTCAAAGAGATTTAATCCAGACCTTGCTCAACTTCTATCCATGGTCTTTTGTGGCCATCCATGGTCGTTCGATTCAGATCCATGGCTTTACCGGCTAAAACTGGTAATGATCTAATGTTCTCTCATCCTTCTTTGGGTTCTCTGAAACTCTAGCTCTTGAGACTTGTTACTTCTCTTTAGATCTGTCTTTGATCTAGGTGTATCCATGGGTTTTAACCAGTATTTTCTTCGTCTCTTTTATTTTCTGAAAAAACCTAGTTAAAAATCCTCCGATCTTTTTAGATCTGTGATGGATCTATGGGTTTCTTAAGGTTTTCACTTGTTTTTCTCAAAAAATTTCTCTGATTTCAAACAGTTTCTTCAATTTCCAAACTAGGGTTTCAAAACCCTTTTGCAAAAAACGATTTCTTTCTGATTATTGTGATTTTTAGCATGTTTAAACAGTACCTGAGTCTTTCCTTTTGGCTCGATTTATTTTTTGTCAAGAAACCCTAATACTTCTGTGTTCGATTCGAAGTTTGAATTTGTTTGCGGTGTGTTTGCATGACTATCATGAACATTATGAGCTTTATGTGTGTTCTATATGCTATTGTGCTTCCTATTTTAATTTGTTCTTAAGGTTTCTTTGATTTTGTCCAAACCCGTGTTATTTATAGGTCCAACCATTTATTTATTTGATTGTTCACATAATTTATGTTGATTCTGTATAATCTCCTTAAACCTACATCTTTGATTTGTGTATTTTCCTTGTAACTCTGTACTGTTTTTTCGAAATTGCTTCCTTACTTTTGTGATACTTTCCTTAGTTAGTACTGATTCCCTGTGATTTTCCATCTCATCTGTGATTGTTTGAACTGGTTTTTAGAATCAAATGGTACTCTACCTTGTTTATGTGTTGTTAATTAACGTACACTTTCCTTATGATTAAACTATTTTGTATCTGGTCTTTATTACATGCTACATACTTTTATTATTCTTATTATGGTAAAATTAGTCTTACAAGCAATTCTTTTCCTTCTTTGATACAGCTTGTACCCATTTGAACCATGGCTCCCTAATTGAAGGAAGTCCAGGTCTTTAATTGATTCTGATTAATATTATTTCTATAATTATGCTAAGTCACTACTTATTACCTTAATTTCTACCTATTTTTTGAAACTATAAATACTCTACCCTCTCTTTAGCAAAACGAACAATTAGTTCAGCACACACATACACACTCAAACTCTCTCTTCTTTCTCTACTACTTGTGCTACTGCTTTGTCTAGCCAGCTGAAAGCCAAGGCTAAACTGTGGAACTCTGATTGCTTTTACTTTTTTCTGCACTTTGCTTCGTCAACCGGTATGTTCCTAATTCAAATTCTGAAACTCAACTCTATGTGTTCTTTTTTTTGTCAATCCCTGTCTCTTTCTGCACTGACTTAATAGCTCATGCTGTTAAATTGTACTTCTTGTTACTACTTTTTTCTCAGCATGCTTAAAATGCGGCCCTCCCTTGTTCAAATGTAATCGACATGTTTACTTGTTCCTATTTATGTCCCTCAACTAGTATGTCTCCTAATGTACTTGGTTAATACTATTCATGACTGTTTATGTGTAATAGGTCCCTTTGCATGACTACTCCCATACCCTGTCCATATGTTTTATTATTGTTATAATTTCAAGTATGATTCCCTTGAAGTAGTTGTTTGTATTCTAAAGGCCAATCAGACCCTACTTGTTGGACTATATGCATCTCTCAGCCATGTTTACACGTTTGGATTTGGGTCTTCTATGTCCCCAACCCCTACTTCCCTGTTTGTAATTTCCGAAGCTGTATTGCTCTTTGAACTTGTTTTGTATGTGATGTTGTCTCCTTCTCCAAACACTGTTCTATTGCAAACTCACTTTAAAACATGATTGTTTTCAGAACTATTTTCCAACTCAACTCCTTTAAATCTATGTCAAGCACTCTCACCTATACTCTTAGAATAGTAGATTCTACCCATTTTGTGTGAGCCTTGCCTTGGGACCCTTGATCTTCCTCTGAACTTTGACACATAAAAGCTGGCCTTTCCACACTGCACTTACTCTGTCTTTGTAACGACCCGACCGGTCGTTTTGAGATTTTGCACTTTGATCGCCAGTTCTCGGGTATGACTTGCCCCGTGTTATGCATGATGACTGATGTGGATCTTTGGTTTTGGTTTTCAGGAAATAACGGAATGAATTTGGAAGAATAGTCTCAGTTGGAAGCTTTGAATTTGAAGTGTTTGACCAAGAGTTGACTTGTGTGTATACGAGCTCGGATCAAAGTTTTTATGATTTGGTTAGCTTCATCGGATGATTTATGACTTAGAAGCGCGATCGGAATTGGTTTTGGAGGTCCGGTGTGGAATTTGGCTTGAATTGGCGAAACTAGTATTTTGGCGATTTTCGGTTGATAGGTGAGATTTTGATCCGGGGGTCGGAATGGAATTATGAGAGTTGCTGTAGCTTTGTTATGTAATTTGAGATATGTGCAAAATTTCGTGTCATTCAGAGGTGATTTGGTTGGATTTTTTATCAAAGGCGTGTTTCGGAAGTTTTAAAAGAACTTAGGCTTGAATTCGATGTAATTTGATGATTTTGGTGTTAGTTAAGGTGTTTTGAGGATTGGAGCAAGTTTGAATAATGTTTTAAGAGGTGTTGGTACTTTTGGTCGACGTACTGGGGGCCTCGGGGTGATTTCGGATGACCATCGGGATGAATTTTGGACTTGATGCATTTCTGAAGATTGCTGGTATCTGGTATTTCCGCATCAACGGAAAAGGGGTCGCAGATGCGGTTCCACAGATGCAAATAAGGGATCGCAGGTGCGGGTGTTGGCCATTTGGAGAAATTCCGCAGAAGCGGACGATATCCGCAGGAGCGGACTCCGCAAATGCGGTTGTTAACCGCAGAAGCGGTCCTGGGCATAGCAAAGATCCGCAGAAGCAAAGGGAAAATCGCAGAAGCGGTAACCGCAGGTGCGGTTTATTTATCGCAGAAGCAAAAGTGGCCGATCAGAGAAGGGTTTTAAAAGCTCATTTTGTTCCGTGAGCTAAGGTTTATTTCCACCATTTTTTAGAAAACTTAAGAGCTTTTGGACGGGAATTGAAGGTGACTTCGACTGTGATTGATTGGAGGTGAGTTATATGATCTTAAAACACGATTATTATGTGAAATTAACCTTGAAATTTATGGAAATTAAGCCTAAAATTGAAGAACTAGGGCTTGAGTTTTGGTAGGTCAAATTGGGATGTGATGGGTCATTTGAGCTTGGATTTGAGAGTTCTTGGTATGTATGAACTCGTGAGAAGATAAGGAATCTATTAATGTAAAAGTTTCTAAGATTTGAGAGGTGGGCCGGGGGCTCGGGTTTTGCAAATTTCGAGAATTTTGATATTTTTCGATTGTTTTCGCTTGGGCTTTGTTCCCTTAGAATATTGTGATGTGTTCGTTCTGATTTTGGATAGATTCGGCTCGCGTGGAGGCCAATTTGAGGGGCAAAGGTATCGCGATCTAGAGATTTCGTCGGTTCGAGGTGAGTAATGATTGTAAATGATATCCTAAGGGTTTGAAACCCCGGAATTTCATATCGTAACGCTATATTGAGGCAAGACACGCACTTTATGATGAGTGCGACGTCATTTGCTATTGGGGATTGTGACGTGGTCCGTCCTGAGTGATGTTTTACCGTGTATTCTATTGAACTCATTTGGGATCATCCTTACTTGGATTTAACTGTTCTATTTGGGCTTCGTGCCAGTTATTTGAGTCCTTTAGGGATTGTTATCACTGTTACTACATTATTTGACATAATATCTGATCTCAGTCCAAAGTTTTAAATACTGTTTTGCAAACTCAACCATTTTTCTAAGATTTAAAACTTAAATAATATTTCTAATGATGTTTTGAGGTGAGAACTATTATTTTAATATTGCCCGAGAGGCTTATGTGAAATCCTGGACTGAGTATGGATCGGGCTGCACGCCGTAGCAGTATTACATTGATATTGAGGCCGAGAGCCTGGTTAATGCTACGAGATGGCTTAATATTGCGCTTGGGCTATAGGAGCCCCTCTCGGAGTTTGTACACACCCCCAATGAGAACCGTCGACGTTAAACGGATCGGGATACACGCCGCAGCGATATGTGGAGCGAGCTGCACGCCATAATGGTACTAGTACTGTTCTATGTGTTTATTTGATTTCATTTGTCTGCCATTATCTGTTGTCTGTGCTAGTTCATAAAATATCTACCTGATTGCCTGGCATTATCTAACACCTAAGTGTTGTGCCCGAGGGGCGAACTTTTGTGCTTATTTGCACTATTGTTTTTGCATTCATTTGCGTAACTGTTGAAAAAGGCATTTTCAAAGGAGGTTTTAAACTGAGCTAAAAATGTTTCTCTAAGGATTTCACAGCTTCACTGTTTTTCTGAAAAAAAGGTTTTCACTGCTTCTATACAGCATGATGATATGTTATACGTGATTTCTTACTGCTCAGTTATTATTTGCCCTTATTACCCACTGAGTTGGAGTACTCACTTTACTCCTTGCACCTCGTGTGTAGATGCAGGTATTTGATCACCCGGTAGCGGGTTTCGAGCTGATTGGAGATTTAGTTATCAGAGTTGGGCAAGGTGACCGCCAGTGTTCGCATCACCGCATTTCTTCCTTTTGATTATAAATTCCATTCTATATATTACAGGCTTTGTATCTGTAGTTAGACTCTTATAGATGCTCGTGACTTGTGACACCTCGATTTAGGATGTGTTTTAGGTTGTTTTTCTAACTTAAATGAGAACTCTTCTGTTTAAATTGTGGTTATATAATTTTATTAAATTTGAGTATTTAATTTTAATTATTCTGAAAAGGCAAAAGAGTTGATTGGTTGGCCTTGTCTTCACGAGAGGCGCCATCACGACCGGAGCGAGGTTTGGGTCGTGATAGTCTTGGCTATGAAATTTAGGTGTGAGCACTGTCTGGGATCCCTTGAGGTCCTTAGGGAACTCTAACACACCTAGATATGAGGGAAAGCTATGAACAGTATTGGCTTTTGAGGTGGTTTATTACATAACTAAGACAGGAAGTCCGGATTAGGCTTCCTATAGTTGCAACTTCTTATTTTTCGTTTCTTCTTATGTAATTCAATCACATGGCCTGTAATAATTTGTAAATAAGTATTGGGGTGGTTAGTGAAAAGGGATGGGAGAATATGCATGCTATAATTGTTAAGGGTAGAAAACATGTTACTAGGTTTATATTCCTAATTGTGCAATAGAAACCATGTTTAGGGTTCATACATGCATTAGCAATCATGTTCTTAGGACCCACGTTTCTTGCTTCAGCACCTCATTCATTAATCCATGCTATATGTCTCTCACTTAGAAATCCTGCTCATAGGACAATAACAACATTGGCACAAAAGCTGCTACTCATGAAGTCGTATTTCAACAATTCTGCAACTCTTGTGTACATTTAGAAATCATGCCTTAGGGATTCTACTTTTCAACAACCCTGCCATTTGCATGTGCATAATAGATATCATGTTCTAGGATCCTGTTTGCGTTTTATTTACAACGCCTAGTTAATTACTCATTTATTAAAAGGTAGTAAAGTAATAATTTTCACACTGTGATATTTTCTGAATAAAATTGGTAACCATCTTTGCAACTAGAACAACATGTTTTAGGAAAAGAATAATCTCCAAATTGTTTTAATAACTTTTGATAACTACTCCATATCGTTTTATGCCTAGGCAATCCTTAGGTAATAACTTAAATAAAATTAGAATTGCCCTTACCTGATTATCAACTGGCAAAACTCAGTAGGCAAAACCTGATTCAGACTTCTTTTCAGAGTCATGTGATAAATCTGGTTCTAATGTTATCACTCAAACACCCTGCTTTAGGGTTTTACATTCACACCTTAATTGTGTATAAGTCATGATGTCTATGTGCATTATCTGTGGAGGTATATCTGAGCCTTCTACTCGTTTCTGTGTTTTCCCCTTTTAAATGCAATCCTACCTGTTTTGTATGTCGCCTTAGTATTTTACCTTTAAACCTGAGGATCTGCCTAGAACCTCCTTCTTATAGGATAGGAGTCCTAAATTCCTCCGGGACTGATAGGAAGGGACGGGTAATAGCATGCAATAGGTGTCGATACCAACCCTCGCTTTAATTACCTTCACGGGTGGGAAAGGGTAGATATGGATATGATGACCGGTGCGCTAATACCACATGTAGCCCCTCATTTGAGGAGTGTCATACCGGGTATTGCATTGATGTAATCCATATTACAAATAAACCTAGAACACCCCTTTACATTCATAAGCTTACCTGGATTGTAATTCTTTCCGCTTTTGACTACCTATTTTCAAACCCTTGTGTATGTGAACTTAAACCCCCTATTATTTGAGCCTTACTTGTCTATTTGATAATTGCACAAATTCAAAAAACTGTCTGGCTGGGAACCACACTAATGCAGAGTTGAGGGCTATCAATAAGTTAGCTAATAACCTTAGTCTTCAACCCCTAAGAGGTCTTCTCGGCAAATATTACCAATTCGAGAAACAGATTCCATAGTAGTTGCTTCAGATGTTGTTGGTAGAGATATGGATGTTGCTGAAATAAAGGTGAAGATGTTGAACACGAGGGATGATGTTGTTTTGTGTACTGTTCCCATTGTGGGAATGGGGGGTTTAGGGAAAACAACTATGGTTAAGAGAATTTTCAATGATGAACATATCAAGAAACATTTTGAAAAGAGGGTTTGATTGTGTCTACCTGTAATGTTAGAAATTAAGAGCTTTCTTGAACTGATCCTCGAATCGTTGACAAAGGGGAAAGTTAAGGTCCAAAGTAGGGATATAATAGTAAACAAGTTACAAGATGAATTGGGAGGGAAGAAGTATTTGCTTGTCCTTGATGATTTGTGGCTTGTTGACCCTACATTGTGGCATGAGTTCGTGGACACATTGAAAGGAATAAATATATCCAGAGGAAATTACATTCTTGTGACTACTCGTATGAATCGGGTGGCATCAATAATAGAAACAGAGCTTCATATGTTGGGAAAATTGGCAAAAGATCATTGTTGGTCCATATTCAAACGAAGAGCATTTGCTGATGGGGAGGTTCCAGAAGAAATAGTGAGCATGGGTGACGAGATTGTTGAAATGTGTCAAGGTTTGCCATTGGCAGCAAGTGTGTTGGGAGGCCTCTTACGCAATAAGGAAAAACATGAATGGCGGGCAATTCTTGATGGCAATCCCCTTGTTGCAGGTGAAGATGATAATGGGGAAAATAGCTTAAAGAAAATCCTAAAACTCAGCTATGTTTATCTACCATCTCCACATTTGAAAAAATGTTTTGCCTACTCTGTAATGTTTCCAAAAGATTTCATGTTTGGAAAGGACCAACTAATCCAACTTTGGATGGCCGAAGGGTTTCTTCGTCCATCTCAAGAGACCACCGTGATGGAAGACATTGGGAACAAGTTTTTTCAACTTCTGTTGCAAAATTCCTTGCTTCAAGATGTTAAGCTAGATGAGCACAATAATATAACACACTGTAAGATGCATGATCTTGTGCATGATTTGGCTGGTGATATTTTAAAATCTAAACTATTTGATACGAAGAGCATGGACGGACAGAATCTTTCTCAAGTTTGATACTTTGGGGATGGGAGTCACCAAGTGATCAAATAAATAAGATAAATGAGCCACGACGTTTATGCACATTGTTTTGGAGAAAAAATATATCTGAAGATAAGCTATTTGGCTTTCAGTTCTTGAGAGTTTTAAATTTGTCCTAAACAAGCATCATGAATTTGTCAGCCTCAATCGACAAGCTAATATATACTTGAGATATCTTGATCTCTCCAACACTAGGATCATGGCCTTGCCCAACTCCATTTGCAAGCTCTACAATTTGCAAATGCTTAGAGTCAACAATTGCTTAACCGAGGAGCTTCCAGATAATATGGCAAATATGATAAGTTTGAGACACATATATTATGGTTCTTCTTACCAATTCAATGCGGTTTGGGGGTCACAGTGTATTGGTGCAAATTCTCAGATGCCACTTAATATGGGGCAACTAACTTGTCTTCAAACCCTACAGTTTTTCAATGTAGGTTTAGAGAAAGGTCGCCGAGTAGAAGAATTAGGCCATTTGAAAAACCTTAGAGGTGAATTGATGAGCAATGGTCTCCAATTGGTGTGTAACAGAGAAGAGGCTCGGACAGCATGTCTACAGGAGAAACCAAATATCTGCAAGCTGTCATACTTATGGTTCCATGATGAACCTAAAAAGTGTGAAGTCAATGATGAGAGTGTTCTGAATGGTCTTCAACCACATCCTAACTTGAAAACCTTAGCGATAGTGGACTACTTGGGGAGTAGATTTCCTTCATGGTTCAGTGAAGAATTAATACCAAATTTGGTCAAGTTGAAATTAAGTGGTTGCAAAAAGTGCAAAGAGATTCCATCGCTTGGCCAACTGAAACTCCTTCGACATTTTGAGCTGATAGGATTCCATAAGATGGAATTCATTGGACCTACATTTTATGGTGTTGAGGTTAACATTAATGGATCAAGCAGCAATAATGTCAATAGGCAAGTGTTCCCGTTACTCAAAGAACTGGTAATGGAGGATATGCCTAGACTTACTCAGTGGAAGGAAGTGCAATTGCTACCAACAATAAATGGTGGTAGAAGGGTGTATTGGTGAAAATTAGACTCGCCACGTGGGTCTTTTAAATGGCGACACGTGTCAGCAAAGTTTGAAGAAAAGTGAAGAATGACATGTAAAGATGATATGTAAAATACCCCCGGGACCAAACATACTCGTACCGTGCCTGTTAACCATGGAACTAATCATCATAAAATAGCCCAAAACAGGTGCGGGAGAATATCTCATAACTACAAATGAGGAAAGGAATCAATTACTTCCGGATTATATGGGATTTACCATAATTATAGCATCAGTTACAAATCAATTATGTAACGTACAATAAATGCAATAAATGATTATAACGGTCATAACAAGGCAGTCAATTACACGATTGACTCAACAGGCACGAGATTGACACGACAGGCACGGGATTGACACAACAGGCACGGGATTGACTCAACAGGCACGGGATTGACTCACTTAACAGGCACGAGATTGACTCAACAGGCACGGGATTGACTTAACAGGCACGAGATTGACTCATTAATTACGGAATTAACTCATCAGTTACGGAATTAACTAATCAGTTACGGAATTCCAGCATTTACACAGTTGTTATAAGTCTTCCAAAAGTAATAGATGGATTGAGTAAATGTTCATAATGGACCCATAATTCAAGGAGACTAGTTACTTAGATTTGGCCCTATAAATAGAAATATTTTTACCACCGTCAGGGGAATCTAATTTTCTTCTCTACAATTCTATACATTGTAATATTCATAGCATCTTGCTCCCAAGTTAGCCATAGTTTGGCCTTTCAAGCTCTGTTCGACTCATTATCCTATCAAGGATCATTCAATAAGAATTTTTTTTTCTCTACTTTATTTTTGGTATATTATTTGTCATTGAATTTATTTTCCACTTCTCTATCACGTTGTATTAACGAAATTTTATATCTTTCAGATTGAATCGGTTGCTTGTGGCCCGTCATATAAAATTATAGCTTTGACCAAAATTCTATTTTTTGGTTAAACAAATTGGTTCCATTACCGGAAACTCAAGCAAATTTGCTATTCATCCAAAGATAGTAACAATTTTTGTTAATATTTGCTTGTTTTTAGTTAAAATCTTCATCGTGGCCGAAATTTACCAATCAACATAGTTGAGCACGTTGGAGATGGCTTTACCATGCAAAATAAAGAGGGAAGAATAGCCATGATAATGATATGTTCGGAGATCAAGCGGATGTGATTCTTGGGTGATCCGAATCTAAACGCAAAAATCTAAAAATAGGTCCGAGCAAAAGAGATACGAGATTTTCTCCACGGGCTGGAAAAGATCCGGATCTACCCGAACAGGTAAGGAATTACCTTGCTAAATTGTAAAATTTCATGGGAGAAGAATGAAGATTAGGAGGAACATGAGTAAAACATCCACGAGATTGCTTATAAAGATACCACACCTAACAACTGAAAAAGAAGAGATAGTTGCGGGATGGAATAGATACGAGGAAGGAAGGTTCATTAATAACCTGTGATAATTATACAAATATTTTCGGAAGAAATCATTGAGCTGAAGGCATCAGAAGCCACGAGGTCAAATGCTGAAGAACTAGAAATTATCATTGACTTTCGAAATAGGAAAGATTACGTTGATCGAGACTCAACACCGAATTTAAAGGTAAGTTGATTAAACTTTTACATGTTAACAAAAATTGTTTTGCTTGCCTCCTTGCTAACATAGCAGGTGTACCACTGGAGGTAAAGGTTTATATGCTTGATATTGACCCGTGGTATAATCCGTTCAAGCAAAAGAAGAAACTAGAGTCAAATAATAAAACATAAAGCTACAGATCTTCGAAAGATTGGTTTAGTCCGAAAAATCAAATCATTCGAACTTTCTATCTAACAACAACACATCATTACTAAATTTCGAGGAGAACGATGATTTCCGGTACACCAAATTGTCTCGGATGTCTCGGTAAATGCAACTTTAATTCAAGAAGATAAAGGTACACATTCTCCTATCTATTACAAAATACTTTTAGATACAGAAACTACATATCTACATTTTGATAAGTTGGCATTAATTGTAGTTGCCCTAAATCTAAGGCTTTATTTCAATGTCATTCAATTCCCGTAGTTATTATATTTTTACTACGCAATATTTTGCATAAACATGAACTGCCAGGAAGGCTAGCTAAGTGAGTAGTCGAATAAAGTGAATATAATATTGTTTATCAGCCATGTATGACTATAAAATCACAAATTTAGCAGATTTCATGATTAATCTTAGCTCGAACATATTACCTGAACATGTTATTTATGGGATAATTCTCGGGATCTGGACCTTCTACACAATTAGGTCTACAAGTACTAAAATTTTCAAGTTAGTTACAATGATTAATGACTATAAGGGAAAGTAGTTAGAAAATTCATAAAAGTTATTTTATTACTAACAACAAAGCCGAGTATGAAGCATATGCTACAGGACTTAAATTAGCTTGGGGACTCAGAGCAAAAATGTTGATTTAACGATGATCAAATCCAAGAAAACTATACAGCCCAAGAAAATCGAACCGGATATGCTAGTCTCGGATCTACTGCTGATATCACTGACTCCGAAAGCAGCTCCGGGCTTGAAAAATATCGTTTCCGGATCAAACAGTCTCGGGATCGAGCTATCCCTTATTTAGGCCATACTTGATCTATCATCAATTAGAATGAAAATGAGGTAAGCCTGACTAATTTAATTTTGAATTGGCATAATAAATTCATTTATTACTTGCAGAATGGGACTTTACCCAACGACAAACACGCTCTCGATAACTCTGAGTGCTTCTCATCCCGTACTACCTGCCTTGTTAAAGAAGAATTATATTTGAGAATATTCAAGGCTCCAAAAGCTAAACTGCCACATGGACCAAACAAACAAAATATATGATGCGGAAAGTTTATAAAGAAAGCAGTGAAAATTACTCGGATAAATTCCCTAAAATGCCAAATGATGATATTAGACCCAAAAGACATGAGGAACACTGTATTATTCCCGGTCTAGGTTACAACCTTTTTGAAGAAAAAGGGTTAAGCAATCATCATCTAAATATATACCTCAGAGTCTCGTATGTTTTTCCTTTCAGGAAATGGACCACATGGAAGGAATAATCAAATGCTAGAGATTTCATATTTTAAAGCTCTAACACTTGGGGGACAATATATATGAAAGGCAAAGAAGACTAGAAAAATCAAAATTCAAGTCAAGCCTAGGGTCTATGCAACAAATCGAAAGCTAAGAGCAAAGTCACGAGCTAAGGCCAAAGAAAAACCTTATAGGTTTAAAGGCAATGTAATGAAAATCTTGTGAATTATTCAAGTGAAACGAGGTTATAAATAAAAACCTTGTGTAGTGAAACGAGGTTATGAATAAAAACCTTGTGTAGCGAAATGAGGTTACAAGTAAAAACCTTGTGTATTATTCAAAATACTAAAACAGGTTACAAGTAAAAACCTTGTGTTTTATTTCCTTTTTTGAAACCTATTACAAGAAAAACAGTTACGAAAGAGTTATAGATGATACTTAAATACATGTAAAGTATTATATAAAAATAAAATGATACAAAACTTTCCTCAAAGTTGTTCAAAGAAACATGTATGTTCCTATCTCTTCTTTTGTATATTTACACCATTATGAAGTTGAGACATCTTCTTCATTAAGTGTCATTCATAAAAGGGCCCTCTTTTATAATTCGTGCTTATTCAAAAAAGTCACAGAGCATTAAAGCATTTTTAATGCAAAGTTAAAGGATAAAACAAAAACCCAAACATTAAAATAGGCAGAAAATAAAGTGTATATATATATATATATATATATCAAATTTTGCAAATATAAGGCAAAGATTTATCTTCAAACCCCTAAACAAGACAGGGGTAAACCAACTGATTATTGAAGAAAGGAACATAAGCGGTGAAGTTATCATCTGAATCTCTAAGTTCTGCACTCTTTTTTCCTTTGTCCGATTTTTGTCCCTATTGGGTTTTTCCAGCAAGGTTTTTAATGAGGCAGAGGCAAGGATGAAAAGGATAAAATTTTCCACTACCCGGTCACATCATAGTAAGTAACCGAAAAGTGGGGGGACTATCTGTATTGGTAAAAATTAGACTCGCCATGTGGGTCTATTAAATAGCGATACGTCTCAGCAATGTTTGAAGAAAAGTAAAGAATGACATGTAAAGATGATATGTGAAACACCCCCGGGACAGAACATACTCGTACCATGCCCGTTAGCCATGGAACTGATCATCATAAAATAGCCCAGAACAGGTGCGAGAGAATATCTCATAATTACAAATGAGGAAGGAATCAATTACTTCCGGATTATATGGGATTTACCATAATTATACCATCAGTTACAAATCAATTATGTAACGTACAATAAATGCAATAAATAATTGTAACGGTCATAACAAGGCAGTCAATTACAAGATTGACTCAACAGGCACGAGATTGACACGACAGGCATGGGATTGACACAACAGGCACGTGATTGACTCAACAGGTACGGGATTGACTCAACAGGTATGGGATTGACTCACTTAACAGGCACGAGATTGACTCAACAGGCACGAGATTGACTTAACAGACACGAGATTGACTCATTAATTACGGAATTAACTCATTAACTAATCAGTTACGGAATTTCAGCATTTACACAGTTGTTACAATTCTTCCAAAAGTAATGGATGGATTGAGTAAATGCTCATAATAGACCCATAATTCAAGGAGACTAGTTACTTAGATTTAGCCCTATAAATAGACATACTTTTACCACCGTCAGGGGAATCTAATTTTCTTCTCTACAATTCTATACATTGTAATATTCATAGCATCTTGCTCCCAAGTTAGCCATAGTTTGGCCTTTCAAGCTCTGTTCGGCTAATTATCCCATCAAGGATCATTCAATAAGAATTCTTTTTTCTCTGCTTTATTTTTGTTATATTATTTGTCATTGAATTTATTTTTCACTTCTCTATGACGTTGTATTAACGAGATTTTATATCTTTCGGATTGAATCGGTTGCTTGTGGCCCGTCATATAAAATTATAGCTTTGACCGAAATTCTATTTTTTGGTTAAACATACACACGAATTCTAGATCGACAAAAGCGAGATTCATGTCTCACTTTCAAAGATACAGCTTCTAAACTCCCAAAAGTAGTCGATAACTGAAAAACACTTTTAGGCATTGAAATTGATTTTATAAGCAAACTATTTGGATTATGAGTAGCTATATCCCTGAAACGAAACAACGCCCTTCGTGAAGGAACTGATACGAATTTTTCGTCATGTAATTCAGAAGAACAAATCAAAGGTGGATCTAGAATTTAAACGACCTCAAATGCTAATAATTGAGTTTTGAATTAAATTTTTGTACACATATACAAGGTAGCAAAAGCTACAGTTCTGTCGAACCCATATATTCAAGCATAAATCATCCCCCGACAACAAATCCTACCCATAATGGGAGGAAACACCGTGAAGAAACTCCGGAAAATGCCTCACAGGTATAACGTCCTGGAATTATTGTTCCATTCTGACGCAGATGTGGCAGTAAAAGAGAAGGAAGAATTCTTCCGTTTGTGGTGGAAATCAACTTGGAAAAGGCTTGGGCTGAACAAGTGAGGACACAGCCACACACAAATGTCGCCACGTAAAGAAGCTGTTTCCAGATACCCTCGGCTCAAGCAAGCAAATTGAAATATAGTAATAGTACAGAGTCATAGGATAAGAGACTTTTAAATGATATAAAAGATATATAAAGTGACTATATATTTTTGAAATTCTTAAAAGAATACATTCTTGTTCCATGTTTTGCATTATCATCAGCTACTTCATTTGCTTCTCTAAATTCATGTATCAGTGATAGTTGTTGTCACACCTCCTTTTTTACACACCTACCTCGAAGGATAAATATATAAGAGAGTTTTTCCACTTTAAGTGACATTATTCAAATTGGGATTATTTATTTATTTAGAGTCGCCACTTGGGATAGGTTTGGATTTTGGTGTCCCAAGTCACCGATTTATCTTGAATCCCAAATCGAGGAAAATTTTGACTTTCCAATTGGAGTTCCGGGTGGCTATTCTTGCAAAATTTTGGTGCCCGCAAACCATTTAAAAATGACTCAGGGTGGCTGTTCGGTGCCCTTTTGGGGACATTCGGCTTATTTTAACAAGAATGGCGTCACCCGACTTTATTTATGACAAAATTAAAATT
>MU738486.1:10043-38000 GCA_026770625.1 Nicotiana glauca
GCATAAATAGCCATTTTTTTTATTTTGTTCAATTTACAAAACTAACCTTCTCTAACACTATAAATACCTCCTCCTTCTTATTCATTTCAATACACAATACTCATTTCTCAATCTAAATTTCTCTCAATCTCTCAAAACTTCAAGTCTAAATCTTAATTTTTAAGTTACATCATGCCTCGTTCGGAAAGAATGCGCTTATTTATTTCACATTACTATGAAGTGCTTGAAGAAAATGAAGAAGTCCAAAGAGTAAAGTGCAAGAACTATGGAAGAGTCTTAAATTTTCTTTCAGGGTGTACCTGGGGCATTTTAGGGAGGCATATAAAGTATTGTGTTGATGGTATTTATCCGTGAATTTGTCTTTATGATTTTTCAATAATTTGTGTTATTGTAAAATTATTAGACGTATTTATGCTTCATGTTGTACTTTGTTATTAATTTATTATGCATGGCAATTTAATTTTACTTTAGTTTTGTTATTTTACTTTTTCGTCAAGCACTTTAATAATTAGAATTCTACATATATACTACATATATTTTCATATAGCCATGATATGGTTTACAAGAAATTGCCTTAAACAAAAAAAATTAAAAAAAAACCCCAAAAATAAAAAAGCCCGTTAGGCCCGCTAAGCCCACGAGCCTGGCCCGTTTAGCCCAGGACCACATGGGCTGGTCCCACCCGTCCGGGACCAACAGAGCCCAGGCCCGCTAAGCTCGGGCCCATTAAGCCCGACCCGTTTGGCCCATTTAGGCCCGGGCCCAGACCACCATATAGCCTTACTTCCGACGGCTGCGCGCGATGAATGGCTGACAATTAACTTCGATCCTTAAAATTCTGCCCCAGTTTCCGATAGCGGGGGGAAATGGAAATTTTATTGAATTGTGACAGAACCCATAGGGCTGCCAACGTGTCCCCTCTTAAATGAAAATAAGGTCAGGCGTAGTTCAAATTACATCATAAAGGAAATAATAAATGGTTACACATAGTATCGTTTGACTGCATCTGAGTTGATTGGCTTTGGCCAGACTTCTCCATCCATTTCTGCAAGTATAAGAGCTCCTCTTGTTAGAACCCAGTAAACCATGTACGGACCTTGCCAATTGGGAGAGAATTTCCCCTTGGCTTTATCTTGATGCGGAAAAATCTTTTTCAACACCAGCTGCCCCGGTGTAAACTTCCTTGGCTTGACTCTTTTGTTAAAAGCTCTGGACATTCTGATCTGATACAATTAACCATCACAAACAACATCCATTCTCTTCCCATCTATAAGAGCCAACTGCTCGTAGCGACTCCTTACCCATTATGCATCATCTAAGTCCACTTCTTGTATGATTCTTAAGGAGGGAATTTCTACCTCGGCGGGAATGACCGCATGTGTACCATAAACCAGCATATAGGGAGTTTCCCCGATTGATGTGTGGACTATGGTGCGGTACCACAATAAGGCGAATGATAACTTCTCATGCCATTGCTTGTGCTTTTCTATCATCTTCCTTAGTATCTTCTTGATATTTTTGTTGGCTGCTTCTACATATCCATTCATCTGAGGCCTATAGGCTGTAGAGTTCTTGTGTTTGATTTTGAAGGTCTCGCACATCGCTTTCATCAGGTCACTGTTGATGTTGGACCCATTGTCGGTAATGATTGATTCCGGAATTCCGAACCAACAAACAATACGGCCGCGAATACAATCTACCACAACTTTCTTAGTTACTATTTTATATGTTGCCGTTTTGACCCATTTGGTGAAATAATCAATTGTCATCAAAATAAACCTGTGCCCGTTTGATGCGGCAGGCTCGATAAGTCCGATAACATCCATTCCCCAAGCGGCGAATGGCCATGGCGAGCTTGTTACAGTAAGTTCGTTCGGAGGCACCTTTATCATGTCCGCATGTATCTGACAGCGATGGCACTTTCGGACATACTGGATGCAGTCCGTTTCCATATTCATCCAAATATACCCTGCTCGGAGTATCTTCTTTGCTAAGACAAAACCATTCATGTACGGCCCACAGGTCCCTGCATGTACTTCGTCGAATAACCTGGATCCTTCTTTTACTTTGACACACCTCAATAATCCCTAATTGGGAGTCCTCCTATATAGTATTCCTCCGCTGCGAAAGAAGTTGTTAGGCAATCGTCGAAGGGTGCGTTTCTGAGTAGTGTTTGCAAGTTATGGATATTCTCATGTTGTCAAGTACTCCTTGATATCATGGAACCATGGTTTTCCATCTGCTTCTTCCTCAACATGAGCACAATAAGCTGGCTGATCATAAATCTTTACCGAAATGGGATCAATAAAATTCTTATCTGGATGTTGGATCATGGATGATAGAGTAGTTAATGCATCGGCGAACTCATTCTGCACTCTGGGAACATGCCGAAATTCTATCTTTGTGAATCTCCTCCTAAGCTCCTATATGTGATGTAGATAAGGAAATATCTTAGAGTTCTTGGTTGCCCACTCTTCTCGAACTTGGTGTATGAGCAAGTCTGAGTCTCCGATTACTAGCAATTCCTGAACGTTCATGTCAATGGCCATCTTGAGCCCCAAGATGCAGGCCATATTGTTGTTTCATGGGAATCTGAGCTTGGCGGATACCGGGTAATGCTAGCCGATTTCTGATACTAGGACTGCTCTTATGCAACTCCTTTGAAATTTGCGGCTCCACCGAAAAACATTCTCCAGTTGTCATAGGATTTTGCAATATCTTCTCCTATGAAAGATACCTCTTCATCGAAAAAATAAGTCTTTAGAGATTTGTATTCTCCACCCACGGGGTTCTCGGCGAGAAGATCTGCCAAAGCTTGTCCTTTGACCGATTTTGAGTTACGTAAACAATGTCAAATTTTCTTAGCAGGATTTGACACTTAGCTAGCTTGTCGGTGGGCATGGGTTTCTGAAAAATATACTTCAGCGGGTCCATTCTAGATATGAGATAAGTGGTGTAGGAAAAGAAATAATGCCTCAATTTATGAGCTACCCAAGTTAGAGCACAATAGGTGCGCTCTAGTAGAGAATACTGGGCCTCGTACAGGGTGAATTTCATGCTGAGATAGTAGATGGCTTGCTCCTTTATCCCCGTTTCATTGTGTTGTTCCAGAACACAACCGAATGCTCCATCCAATACTGCAAGGTAAAGCAACAGAGGTATACCTGGTTTGGGTGGAACCAACACTAGCGGCATTGACAGATATTCCATGATCCTGTCAAAGGCTTTCTGACAATGATCGGTCCATTTGGTGGCAGCGTCCTTCTTCAACATTTTAAAGATGGGTTCACAAATGATAGTAGACTAAGCTATGAACCGGCTGATATAGTTGAGTCTCTCCAGGAAAATCATCACATCATTTTTATTCTTTGGCGGTGGCAATTCTTGAATGGACTTGACCTTTGATGGATCCAATTCTATCCCTCGACGACCCACTATGGACCCCAGTAATTTTCCAGCAGGAAACCCGAATGCACATTGGCGAGATTTAATTTTAGATTGTAGCTTCTCAGTCTGTTGAAGAATTTCCTAAGATCGTCCATGTGGTCAGTGGCCCTCTTAGATTTGGTGATGACATCATCTATATATACCTCAATCTCTTTGTGTATCATGTCATGAAAGATAGTAGTCATGGCCCTCGTGTAGGTGGCACCAACATTCTTTAACCCAAATGACATAATTTTGTAATAATACAATCCCCACGGCGTAATGAAAGTCATTTTCTCTGCGTCTTCCTCATCCATGCATATCTGATGATACCCAGCAAAACAATCAACAAATGACTACAGTTCATGCTTAGCGCAGTTGTCAATAAGAATATGTATGTTTGGCAAGGGGAAGTCGTCTTTGGGACTGGCCCGGTTAAGATCCCGGTAGTCGACACAGACTCTAACCTTCCTATCCTTTTTCGGTACTGGCACGATGTTGGCTAACCATGTTGGATACTCTACTACCCTGAGAACCTTGGCTTTGACTTGATTGGTGACTTCTTCCTTGATTTTCAAACTCATGTCGGGTTTGAACTTTTTGAATTTCTGCTTTACCGGTGGGCATGTCGGATCTGTTGGCAGTTTTTGAGCTACAATGAATGTACTAAGACCAGTCATTTCATCATACTACTAGGCGAATATATCCTCATATTCCCTTAGAAACTTTGTGTACTCTTTCTTTTCTGATGGTGACAGGTGAACACTGATGCGCATTTCTTTGACATTCTCTGTATCTCCCAAGTTAATGACCTCAGTTTCGCCCAAGTTAGACTTAGGCCTATTCTTAAAATCCTCAACCTCCCTAACGACCTCTTCTGGTGTGTCATCCTCTTCTGAATCTATATCCGTTTGTTGCGTTGTCTCGTTGCAAGTCACAATCGTCGGTTCATCATCAAGATAAGTAATAGTAATGATGTGTAAATAAAGTAATGATAAAGAAAATAATAAGAGCGAGATATATAATAGACTGAAATTCTTTGATTAAATTTCATAATTGATTTGAACCTCGGAGCTCTTTTCAAAATTAAAGACAATACGAAAAACAGATCAACTAGTAAAAAGTAAAATATGATGAATGATGCTTTGTTTAGCCTTGCTACCCCGAACCTTTTCGGGCCCTGGTGGTTCTGATGGGCCAATTATTGAGGCGTTCTCCTCAGTTCACAGCTTGTATGGAAGGGCCTTCCTCCCCTTCCTCCTCGAAAATAACACAGCAGTCCATATCATCGTCCTACAGAAACAAATTCTTCATCGCTACCAATGCTTCTTCTTCTTCTGACCCATATATGATATCTGCTGGTTGGAAAGTATGCTCCAGATGAGGTATCGGATGATCTAGTGGATAGTAGGGACCGCTCCATGGTGGCGACCAGTGGTTGAACTCCCCCCAAGTGTATTCATACCCCAAACGAAAAGTGGTGCCATGTTTCTTCAGCTTGATGGGCTTGGCAATTCCTTGGAGTTTTTTTGCCAAGTCCTTTTCCAGGCTCATATCCACACCAATTTAGGATACTCTTAATCTTGTTATCCCACCATTTATTTTGTCCACAACGTTGACCCGCTCGATGTGATGGCAGGTTTCTCTGCCTATTTTCCTTCTTCTTCCAATCATCGGGACAGTCTGGCAACTATATATGGGGTTGCTACCATCGCTATGAATAATAAGCTCCTGGAGATTCCTCTCAAATTTCATCACTTGATGCAGGGTTGATGCTACAGATCCGGCGACATGAATCCAGGGTCGTCCCAATAACAAGTTGTAGGATGCTGGGACGTCTATTACTTGAAAGTCAATGTTGAACCAAGTTGATCCCATCTGTAGGCATAAACTGATTTCCCCCATAGTGGACCTTTGGGACCCATCGAAGGCTTTGACATTATGGCCCCATCTTTGATCTCGTGTAGGCTTTTCCCCACTGTTCTGAGAGTTATCAATGACAGATGTTGAGGTTGGATCCTCCGTCGATCAGAACTCTAGTGATGAAATAATCTTTGCATTGCACAGTGATGTGCAGTACCTTGTTGTGACTAAGCTCTTCCGGTGGTAGCTCATCTTCGTGGAAGGTGATTTTATGGCTCTCCAGTAATTGCCCTACCATGTTCGCCATTTCTCCTCTTGTTATGTTGCTGGACACATATGTTTCACTTTGTATCTTCATCAAGGCATTATTATGCGCATCAGAGCATTGCAAAAGAGCTAGGATGGAGATATGTGCCGGTGTTTTATTTAGATGTTCAATGATCGAGTACTTCTTTGCTTGTATTTTCCTCCAAAGATCATTGGGCCCAGTTTCAATAGGCCGTCTAGAGGCTTGCTTACTAGACTCAACTAGGTATTCCGGAGTGTACACTCTGCTTGTTCTGGTTATACCCTGTGCAGCAATTACTTTTCCAGTTTTGGTTTTCCCTTTCCTCCTGGCTTCAGTTGTGTAATCCCACAGTATGGCATTTGAGTAGAATGGTGTTATGTCTGACATTGATACCAGAATAGGCACCCTTGGAGGTAACACAACAACTTCAAGTGGTGCCGGTGCTTTTTGAACTCCAAACTCGACTTCAATTGGTTTTGGTGCCTTTGAAGGAGGCGCTTCAAACTCAAGTGATATGGACATGTTTACCTTATCATCCTCAGAGGGATGGATCTGGACAACAATCAGGTTGAGTGTGACTGTTGGTTTCTTTGGCTCGTCACCTTCAGCAATCAATCCAATCGACCCTTTGGGGTCCCAATCATCTTCTATCTCGATCATGTGAATGCCTCCAACTTTATGGTCAGGCGGAGGATTTTTGCGAACATTAAGAGCTGGCTCTTTTGCTACGATGACCTTATTGTCAATTAAGGCTTGGATCTTGTCCTTCTGCGAATGACATTCGTCGATGGTATGCCTCTTCATGCCGGAATGGTATGCACAAGTTTTGTTTGGGTTGATCCATTAGGAAGGATTTTTGGAGTTATGGCAGGGATAGGGGTGACATAACCAGTAGCTTTAAGCCTTTCATATATCTGGTCAATTGGTTCGGCGATGGCTGTGTATTGTCTGGGAGGTCTGTAGTTGAAATTTGGTCTAGGTCTAGGGAAATTTCGGCGAGTGGGAGGTGACTGATAATGAGAGGGTTGGGCATTATAAGTTTGGTAAATAGGTACAGGTTAAGAGTATCTGGGTGAAGTGGGCTGATATGTGGGTGGTGGAGATGATTGGTAGGTGGGTGGTGGAATTTGGTATGAGGGTGAGAGTGCTTGGTAATTTGGGGTAGGCTGATATGTGAGTGGGGGTAATGGGTATGTTTGGTACTTCATCGGGGATTTTTTCCTCTATGCAACTATCATGGAATTCATATCATTTTCTTGGACATGCTACCAGACTGTAAAGCCTTGTTGGTGGCCTGTAATGTTTCAAGGTTGGTGACTATACCAGTTTTAATTCCTTCTTCAATTCTTTCCCCTAGCTTGATGATATCGAAGAATTTTTGTCAATTGATCAGCATCAACCTCTCATAATACTGTGGATCCTGAGCCTGGACGAAGAATCTGTTCATTTGTTCCTCCTCTAAGGCCGTCCTGACCTTAACAGGCTCTGATCTCCAACAAGTAGCATACTCACAGAATGTTTCTGTAGGTTTCTTCTTCAAATTTTGGATGTAGAGTACGTCTGGTGCATTCTCTGTATTAAATCTGAACCTGTCCATAAAATCGGACACCATAACTACCCAACTTGTCCACTTTTTAGAGTCTTGGCTGATATACCAAGATAAAGCATCCCCTATCAGACTTCTCAGAGTTTCATGCGGATCTTTTCATCCCTTCTGACTCCGACCAGCTTGTCGCAATATGTCCTTAGATGGAATCTGGGATCCCTTGTGCCATCGAACATTTCAAACTTGGAAGGTTTGTACCCCTCAGGAAGTTCAACATCTGGATGAATGCAAAGGTCCTCGTAATTTAGCCCCCCAATACCTTTGTTTCCTTCAACACCTTGGAATCAGCTAGTCAGCTTCTTGAGTTCGGCGGCCAAGTTCCTGATGAGGGAGTATTTGTCATCAGACTCGGGTGCACTTGAGATTGGTTGAGTGTAGTGGGGTACGGTCTCCACATAGATGGGAGTGTTGTGTAGATGTTCATTTGTGGTATTCAGCAGTTCAGGATTGAGTAATGGAGTGTTGTTGGAAGTATGACATGTGCTGCAATGTTGAGCATGAGTGGGTTATTTCTGCGGTTATGGGGTATTCTGTAGAGGTGCGGGATTTTAGGTGTTGGGAAAGTTGATGTCGGGAGCACTGAGAGAAAATGATAAGTTTGCCAAATTCCGAACTTGGTCCAACTCTTCCTGAAACTTAAGTAACATTTGTTCGAGTTGGGAAGCAGTTTCCTTGGCAACCGGGGTACCCTGGGGAATCTCAACCCTTTCAATTTCCTTTCTGGCGTTTGAATATCCCATTCTTCCCTTGTTCTTATTCCGGATAGGACTTGGAGGAGGAGGAGGTCCCTTTGATCTTGTGGAGTATGATGATGATGCCAGAGTGCACGAACTAACCTTTAGGGAGGGGAATAAAAATAAAAGAAAAAGGTAACAAGTTAGTACGGAATATGAAAAGAAATGTTACAGTATTTAAACACATTGTGCAAGAATATAAATTGTGTCCTAATTTGGGTGCCTCGTTGTGCCTAAGGTAGGCCTAGCGGCAAGTTAATTTGGAGAACTTATAATGCTAAATGCCGTATTTTATTGATAAAAATAAGACGAATCCCAAAAAGACACTAAATAACGGAAAGTAAAATATCACTAATGGCCATTGACCTTATTATATCATTAAAGCAAAAGAAAAAGACCCCTAACTACTTGGTCTCAGAAGGACCTTCCCCAGATTCAACATTTTTATCTCCCTCGAACAGCTTCACCAGCTCGCGCAGTCCCAGCAGCAGATAAGCTCGGGCTAGATGTCCGCTCGCGTTTCCGTCAGCGTTTTGGCAGTCTTCAATCCTCTTGATAAACTTTACTTCCAACTACACTACACCCCGCTCCAAATACCCTAATCGCTTGTTGGCACTGACAACCATATCTTTCCACTCTTCGATCAACTTTTGATGGGCTTCTTGTATTTTCCGGTTCTTACTTTCACATTCCCGAATTCTCTTGCCTAGTTGGTTGTACTTAACCCATGTTTCAACCTTTTTGTCGATGACCCTATGACCTCAAATGAACCCGAGCTGACCCAAACCATTGTGATTTTATTCCAACCAACCTGAATAGTGTGGTGCACAGCCGGCATGATACTTGTCTGGCTCAAAAGAATCTTTCCCCAAGATGATTTTGCAATGCCACATGGGCTGAGCTTGGCACTTGTGAGGGCTATCATCGTCCTGGAAGTCAGACTTGAAGTGACTCATCTTGTCGACCCTTGGTATGGCTTGCTTTCTTCTTGTCTGCCTTATGACTCGGAGAGGGACATAGGGATAAGTTACCCTCAGACCAATGAGTATGATAAATGGTGCTTCTCAAGATCGCACAATGATTTCTTCCGTAGGGAACCACTCGAACATCCATTGCACTTGGTCTTCTTTCATATTTTCAAATAACTCTACCCATCCTCCTGTGTCCTCCGGCTGAACGAACATGTTAGGCATATAATTCAATCGCCTTGGCTGATTGAAGGTGATGTGATCATCCCAGTCTCTACGTAGAATCTATTGCCGGTATTCACCTTTTTAGAGGTGCTCCATGAGCCAGAGCTGGAGCAATAGCCCTCGTTGATTGTTTTCCAAAGCCCGATATATCTCAGCAACGATCATATGTACTATGCTAAAAGGCTACCCGCCAATTCCTTCCATCAAAGTCTTGGTTACCATGGCTAGTCTGGTATGGATCCTAGCCTTCTTCATAGGGAATACTATTATCCCCAAAAAGCAGAACATAAAGACGAAGACCTTTCTGTGGATATTCCCCAAGGAGGTAAGGGCAAATTCATCTAGGTAAGTGCGGTATGACTTGCTATGGTCGTACCTCTCATATAGATAGTCGAATAGGATGTAAGAGTCTTTCAAACATGTTAAGTCTGGGTTATTCTTTAGTCCCATCATCTTGAGAAAACCCCTACCCTTGCGATTTTGTGGCATAAGTAAACCTGGAGTCTCCCAAGGAATACTAGCTAACCCTCCTATTTCCTCAAGCAAAGGAGTCATTTCAAGGTCCCTAAAGTGGAACACGGATCTGTCACTATCCCAGAGCAGAGTTGCAGCCTCTATGATTTTGTTGTCAGGCTGGATCTCCAGAAGAGAAAGTAAATTCCCTAGATACTTACGGATGAGAGTTCGATCACTTGCATGAAGATCTTCCCACCAGCTTAGCAACCTTAGGTGGATATTGGTTACCCTGCCGAATCTAGGGACTTCATGCCTCATTTTATGCAAAACAAACTGTTCGACCCCTACCCCACCAGACTCGACTATTTAAACCAATAATTAGCATAATAAGCAATTAGTTTTCCGAATAAATGCACAGAACATGATGGCTTCCGTTTGGGTTTCAAGGAAACCCAGTGGACTTTGGACGAGGTTGTCTTAAGGAGTCATTATGTAGACAACATAACTGACTCGGCTAGGTTTGACCATGATGCATGTACAATTAAATAGAGTAAGGTTTATATGGGGTATTAGACCGGTACCCTTGAGCAGACAACTCAAGAGGGAAAGGCACGGAACCGTCGACTGCACCGTTGATCGACTGGTTTTACCGCAAATATGTCTTTGCCAAATTAAGGGGGTGATAATATCAGAAGAGCGCAACCACTCATTATAAGCGTTGCTATGGTATTTGCTTGGCACGAGTGGAATATGATGTTGAAGATGCAATTATAAGAATGAAACAGATTGTCATGTATTTCCACGTTCATAAGATAATGATTACAATAATTGCTCGTAATTACAACAGTATTGAAGTAAAGTAGTAAAAGAAAGCATTAAGGAAAGAAAAGACACGAAGAGCCAAGTCAGTTTCGTAGTAGAGGAAATAAAGAAAATGTAATTAAAAAGATAATAAAATCACAAGAAGCATGCAATGGTAAAATCCTAAAGAAATCCCCGGCAGAGTCGCCATGCTGTCGACGCCCCCTTTTCCTTTAAGAGCGGAATCGGGTCTATGATATTTGGGAGGACAACTCTATTCCCTTTTGCGAATTGGGTTTTAGAGTTGAAGAGTCTCCTTCTAATGATTATACTGCATTAAGACACTTTTAAGAAGGGTTTGAGTTAAAGAAATCAGATATTAGGGTAAGGGTTTAGAAATTATTCTAAGGGGAAGGTGTTAGGCAAACCTCAGGATCCACAAATGTGGTTCCCGACCATGTTATAATTGTGACTTTATATAAACACATAAACAATTAAGGCTCAAATAAGGATTTGCATATAACATTACAATAAGTTGAAAACTCGTGAAGATAAATGGAGAGGGTAGAATTTTATGAATAAGAGAAAGATTTAAAGAGTTATAGAAGAAGAAATGAAAACAAATAAATGAAGAGGGGTCCTAGGTTTATAATTAATATGGATCACTTCAGTACAATACCCAGTAATCACTCCTCAAAAAGGGGCTACATGAGGTATTAGTGCATCGGTAATCATATCCATATTCTACCCTTCCCACCCCGTTAAAGTATTAAAGCGCGGAATAATATCGTTACTTATTGTATGCTACTACCCGTCCCAATCCTATCAGTCCCGGAGACATTTGGGACTACTAATCCTAAAGGGAAGGGAGTTTTGGGGCTTTTGAGAGTTTTCAAAGGACAAAATTCTAAGGTGACATTCAAAACATATGAAGCAAGTATTGGAAGGCAAGTAAACAGATATGGCTCAAATAAGCCTCCTTAAATCAACAAAAGCATATAGTTTAGCATGTCTTAAACATACTGGTTTGGTCTGGATTAAATTAAGGTGTAGGGCATGTTGATTTACCACATATCTCCCAGATAGGGAGTCCGAATTAGCCCTGCTTAGATGTATTTGTCAAAGACTGACCCAATTGATTAATTACCTAACCATTTGCCTATGTGTTAAACAGACCTATAGGCATGGTATCTACTGGTTTGAAAAACAAAGAGTAAAACTAATTGCAGAAAGGGAACTGTTTGTTATAAGGTCATAAGTTCTATGGGTGTTAGGCAAAACGACACTAATTTCAGACTTAGGAGCGAATGGACGGCTCAAACTTTAGTTGATAACTCCTATAGGCATTCTTTCTAGGCGTTTACTGATTTCGAACATTATTATTGCTCATGCAGAAAACCTATAGGCAGGTTGTCTATATGCAATCAATTATTTAAGTCCTATAACAAGTTTGTCTGGTGACTGATGCATATGCAAGAATGCAGAAATCCTATAAGCATATTATCTATATGTATAGTCATGGTATCTACATGAGATGCAGAAATATCTATGAACATGGTAACTATATGAGGCGCAGAGTTTCAGCAGTTAATTGTATAAAAATGCAGAATTTCAGAAATAGTGTTTCCCTATAGTCGTGATATCTATATGAAGTGCAGAAATTATAGAAGTAACGATCCATATAATCCTGATGTCTACATTTTTTGTATGCATTCAATCCCATCCCATTTCACTATCCACCCCTTTTAGTTATTTCAAAATTATTACAGACCAAATGAATCAATCAAAAAGTAAAATTACATCAGTGATTGCATCTACACCTAATCCGCCTAATTCAAACTCAAAGTCTAATAATATGGGATAAACCAACTTCCAGGATCAGATTTCTAAGGCATTCTCTTATTTGGGATGTGTCAAAGTTCCAAGGAGCTTCAAGAACCCCAGGCAATGCTTATACCTCAAATACCATTTCAGAATTAGATTATGGTGCATTGTGGAAGGGTAAGCCCTCAAATGTCCAAGATCATAGAGAACTGAAGGTCCCAAGGCAAGTCTCATAGGAGGGGGGCAGAACTTAGAGTCTAGGAATAAGTGTAAGTGCAATAGAGGGAATTAGGGAATGCCAAGGCAGGCTGGTGGTCATTCCCAGCAAGTGGACTGCTGGCACACCCCTAACCAACCTGGTAGCTAAAATTTAGAGAGTTAGGACCTATTGAGGGTCAAATTTAGCCTTGGATAGCAATTTGGATGTTGCCAGGCTATACCTTAACTCAAACACAAAAAGGGGATAGGGTATGGGAAATTGAAAGAGATTCGGACCCAATGGATCCAGTTTATATCCATGGACAATAACTTTGTATATTGCCATGTCTTAAACTACAGCTCAAATAAATAGAGGGATATAGGGAATGGAATTCATTGCAAGATATAAGCACATTACCACAAAGGTTAAATTCTACAGGCAGTAAAGTAAGCATGGACAGAAGAACTGGTAAGTAAACACATTGGAGTTGATGCTGGAATAAAAAACTAGGACACACTAGTTTTAGAAAGAGACAACCAAAAAAAGTCAGAAGTCTTGCAAATAGGCCACAATACCAGTAACAAGAGAGAATAATTTTGAGTGTAAGTCTGAGTTCAGAGAAAAAACTACCAGTGTTGGTGTCTCTGTGCCAATGAAAGAGTCAAGTATTTATAGTGTGAGAAACAGGCAGAAATAAGGTAAGGACTGTAATTCAGAAATAATTAGGGGAATATGTGTCCATTAAAATCAAATCAGTATCAAAGATTTCCTTTAATTAAGGAATTAAATCAAACAGTAGCATGCAAGTGTTAAATAAGTAAAGAAATCACGTAGGGATGAACATGATCAATAAGGAAGTAGTTTCAACATAGTACGAGTACACAATAGGTAATAGAGACTAGGTTCATTAGACCTTAATCAAGGAAAGGTTTGTAAGAATCCCATATCGATGTAATCAAGGTAAGGGGATCTAATCAACTTAAGTAGAAAGGTTGGGGATGAAAGTTCAAAGGAAAGTATTCCAACAAGTCCAAGAAACAAGGGAAATCAATATAATAAGGAAAGAATCAACTACAAGAGTGCAATCAGAATCACACGAAGAGATTCAAAATCAGTCCATAATCAAGGGTTATTTTGAAAGGGAATTTAGCATATAAAGGAGTGCATAACAATATGCATGCAAGGCTGAACTCATGGCAAGGAGAATAATCACATGACAGTTACATAGGTCGAATTCACCATCTCAGTGATAGAGAAAGGGGGAATTATCAGAATCATGCAAAAGGTCAAGTAGAAAGCTTTTCTGAAAACTGTAATCCAGTTCTAGTAAGAGCAAGAGATCAAAAATCACAAAAGCACAGGAGTTGAAGCAGAGATTTCGAAACTTAGTCGGGCAATAGATGAAGTAACTTCAAAAACCCAAATAGGTCCAATGAGACTAGGGTTTTGATACCAAACAAGTTTAGAGATGAGGAACAAACAAATCACGTAACAAATAGCCTCAAAACTCGGATGAATCCCCAAATTATAGGGTTTTTACTATTAATCAAGAGTAGAGATGAAAACAAGTAAATCAGGCAGAAATAATAATGAAATAAGTTCAGAAATCATAAAGGAATTGAGACCTTTAACATGTACTTCCCAGTAGAAAAAACTCATGAATAACATAATAAAAGAACAAACATGCAAAATACAGTAGAAGAACTCATAAGAATAAGGTAGAAGAAACACATAAGAATCACAGTAGAACATGTTAAAGATCAGAGAAACCCTAAATCGGAGAAGATGAAGCGTTTGAAAGCAAAGATTTTGAAAGAAACTTTGAGAAAATGTTTGAAACTTTAAGATAAACACATATCTAGAACAGATCTAAAGAAATCAGAAGAACCTCGAAAGGTTAGGGCTTCAGAAGAGCCCAGATGGTGATAAGGGCTTGGAGAGTCATTGATCTAAGCAGGAGAAGTCGAGATCAGGCTCGAATGGCTATGGCTTGTCGGAGCAAGGTCGAAGACAAGCCAAATAACTCAAATCACCCAAGTTCTGGGCCAATCATCTTCAAGGCTTGGTCTAGAAAACATGACAATCGAACATGTATGAGTCATAGGAGGCGGGTACTTGTCGTTAATGGCTTTGGAAGCCATGGATTCATGCGATTTTAGATGGTAATCGGAGGGAGGCGGCTAGGGTTAGGTTTAGGTATAAGAGAGAATTAGAGAGGAAAGGGATTTTAGGGAGGCGGGTTAGTGGGAAATGACTAGGGTTAGGGGGTCTTTTGTGTTTAAATAAGGAAGGGTTAATGGGGATCGTTGATTTGAGTGATCAACGGTCCTGATTGAACAAGGGTAGGTGGGGTTTCGAGCTTTGGGTATGGTAGAAGAGGGTGTGTGTCAGGCTTTATTCAAAATTGGGTTGGAAATTGGGGCTAAATTGGGGGTTAATTTGGGGCTAAAATTGAAATAAACGGGGCTAGTATTTAAATAGCCAATTTTCCCTTGTTTGTTTTTATAAAAATAGTGAAAATGACTTTGAGAGAAAATTAAAAGCACTGAATCCATTAATAATACATAAATATATTAAAAAATACTGGAACTAATTTTATAATTATAAAATACTATTAATCGTAAAATAGGCTATAACTGCAATTATATGCAATTTAGCTTTAAAAATAACAAATAAATCTGTAAAAATATGCAAAAATTACCTTAATTATATTTCGATTTAAATATGAGAATAAAATAATTTATTCACCAAAATGATAATTTTAGGAATAATTATTGGATTTTGCACTGTTGAAATAGATAATAAATTGGTTTTGGACATCCTTAAAAATTTGGAAAAAAATATCAAAGCACTTGGGTATGCTTATATATGCATATATATATTTTTTTTAAATTATTTTAGGTATACAAATACCTAGGAAAAAATTGGGTATCAACAGGTATGCCATGCACCACACTTATAAGCAGGAGGCTATAGGATATTTAGGACTGTCACTCTTTCTTCTTACTCTAGATCGTGTGGTAGAGCTCAGTTGTAAGGACTCAATTTCCTAAAATCTATCTTATTCGTAATAAAATGATATCTACATTTAAAAATATGGTCAGTAAGAGGCATAGTGGTGTAAGTGTTGAGTCAGAGGAACTTGATTTTGCATCATGCTTATGATGAGTAAATGTGAAGTCTTCAGCAGACCATGCATGTACTAAAAGGTGTAAGGTTCTTGATAAGGAGTTTTCAGACAAGAATACTTATCCACTCTTACATTAAAAAAGAACAACAAAATCGGAAGGTAGACACAAGTTTCATCAAGTAAAAGAAGCAATGTGAAGAAGGGTACGAGGTACCCAATTAATAAAGATTATCATTATTTACCATTCATGAAGGGAGATATGAGCATTTTGAGTTACCTTAAACAGTGACAGATGTATGTATAATCGGCCACACCAATCTCAGTTATGCCTTATGGGAGCTAACAAATATAGTTTAAAAGAAGGACGGGTTATCAGGATCTAGTTGGAGTTCGAGTAACCCAAAATAGTGGATAGATTGGTAGAGCTAGTTGAAATTTCCAAAAGATAGTGCAAACGCGGTAATGGATCTCCTTTTGAGACACTAGATGGTGCACTCTAAAATAGTACAGATAGATATGAGTACTACAAATATAGGCACTGGAAGCCTGGAAGGGATAAGTATTATCTTAAGTATGGCTCCCGTCCCTAGTAGAGATAATGCTAGGCAAATCGAAGGGCCGGTGGATGAAGCAAAGGGGAGCTAAAAGCAAAAGAATATCTTGTTGACGTTTTCAGAATAAAGTGATAGACATAAATATTAGAGGGAAATAAGAAAAGAGTTAGTAAAGAATTATAAGTAAGATGTGATACCTGGATGACAACGGTAGAATGGATGACAAATTGAATTTCGGAGATAAAAGAATGGATGACAGAAGAATAACCCTTAAAGGTCATTCAGGAAGATGCTTTCCTAAAGAAAGCAATGTGAGCAAAGTTAAGCTTAAAGGACTAGGTGTGCCAGTCACATTAAGTGCCACCCACATGAGTAAGGAATTTTGTTATCCTTAGTATAGAAGGATTACCGCAACGCGGGTAAGAGTCATCGATGATGTGAAAAGATGCCAATGAGGTAAAACATCCATACGTAGATCATAGTAGCACTAAATCTTAGTACTTCCCTAAGGGGGGAATAAGGAGTAATGAGCATTAAGTCAGAATTAAGTGGATCTAGTAATTATGGAATAATAAAGGAAGAATGCAAAAAAATGAGAAAGAGATGAGATTGCACTTATTCAAATCCTACCGATATTCTACGATTCCAGAATATTATGAAACACGATGTCAAGGAAAGGAAGTAAGGGTTCCTACCTAGGATGTTATTGAAAAATAAGGAACCAGTACAAGAGATAAGTTAAGACAAAGGAAATAACCCAAGAAAGATTACATTGAATATTGATATGAGAGTGGGCCAATTAATGGTTAGTAGTTGATTCAGGAAGAGCCTAGTTATGGCTAGATAAGAGGATACGGACAAATAAATAGATCATGCAAGATAAACAGAGTGAGCCCCAACATGAGGAATCCAGCCTCGCAGTTATGACATTATAATACTTGAGATATATACATATGGGGAGAGTTAAAAAGGTATTGTATGAGTATTATAGAAATAAAAGAGAATGCTGCTGGGAAGACAGTAAGAATATCAAGTTAAGAACCTACCCTACAAGCACAAGGGCGTGGAGGTAAGTAACTATGGATAATTATAGGCGAGGAGGGACATCAAAAATTTAATTGGGTAAATAAGTTAATAAGCTCGCAGCCTTGCAAGAATCAGGAGGTCCTCCCTAAGTACTACAATGGAAGACCAGTTGAGGAAATAAGGCAGAAGGCTCCAACCTAAGCATAGTAACTTGAAGAAGAAATGGTCATGTAAAAACAATCTCACAATAACCTTGTATACACTCCATAACAAAATGGCACCTGCCATGGCTAATGAACTAAAAGTAAAATTAGCAGTGATATTCAAGTTCATATGAGTTGTATGGAATTCCAATATGTGTAGGCACTAATATAAGTTAAGTATCCACGCAAAAAAGGGCAGAAGAACCAGGCTGAGATGAAACAAAAAGAATTATTTGATTGATGATTCAGGGTTAGTTATATTATGAACGCACTTAAGAGTTTGGAGTTTTATACATGCAGCATATACAGCCGTACAAGATTCTGGTATACGTTAAAAGAAAAAATTGAACCCAGGTCATAGACGAAGGATTAAATTGTTAAAGGATTGTATCATGAATATTCCTCAGTGCCCATGAAAGGCTAAGCAGAATAACTAATACCATAAATCGCAGATCGAGAGATAACTTAAGCCTACATAAAGGCTGATAAGAAGAAGGAGGAAACTAATAAGTTACATCAACAAAGTAAATCAAGAATTCAATTACTGGACCTAGATGTTATAGGAATCATGATTGATAACATAGTAAAATCACTCTTAATATCAGAAGTGCAAGAGAGATAGTACAACAATCATATTCTATAACGGCTCTACGATAAAGCCAGTTAGGAAAATTCTAGCCTCACAAGAATTTAGTATGGAGCTCCTACCGGATCGTATAGGAACCAGAGGTGCAAGTATTATAATAGAGCTTTAAATGGTGGATGTGATTTATACCTATGTGGGGGGAAGGTTATAAAAGAGATAGAAGAATGTGAGGTGATATTTTAAAATAAGTAAGGTAAAGGTAAACAACGTACGAAATACTCAAGTGTAGAAGGATGTGAGTGGTCCATACTTCAGGTAAAAGACTAGAAACACTAGGATTCAGTATCCAGGAATGATAGCAGCGTCGTCAGTGGCATATCTTCCAGCCTATAGTTTCTAGGTACTGAGAGGCCTATTTAAGAGAATAAAGAATAGTTAGAGATAAGGTGATGTCTCGCTTGGTATTCCAGAATAACACAAGGAAATCTATGGTGCAAGGAAGTTGAAGGAAGGTTGCGAGTAGTATAAATGGATATGTATGGGTCACAAGCTAAAGTATGGTAGAGCGACAAGGTTTTAGGAAGAGAGGAGCAAGGATAAGAAGGGGCGAGTGAGAAGGTGACAGAATGGATAAGTCCTCGGTATTAAGCCCATGAAAACAAGAAGAGTTGATGGTTTCTCTAAGTTATAGAAAGTTCAGTATAACCTGAATGAACTTAAAGGAGTCTAAGACTAGTAGCATTTAGAAGAGACGGAATGTTGCCATGATAGTACAATGAGGGTGTATTGTGATGGATAAAAGATGACGTTTAGGCATTTGAGTGAGTAATGATTTGAGGAGGATTCCATTGAGTGCATGAGATTAAAATACCCACGTAAATGAATCACACTGGGATGCTATAAAATACGGTCATTGAAGTACAATATCACCCCTAAGTGGATCGGAAAAATCACTTCAAATATTCCTCGATGCAACGTAAGCTCTAGTGGCAAGGTATGATGTAAGATGTTTCAAGTTATCAGTAGTATATTGTAAATTAATATTAAGGCAAATTAACAATGGATGGACAAAAGTCACAAAGTATGAGATGAGATTAGGCCGCCATTCTTAAGATGAACAGTACTAAGGAAGCATTAAAGGACTTAGATTATACATAAGGGATAAGCAATGAAAGTAACCTGGAGTTCGGTAGCAGACCTCAGTAACGATAAATCAAAGTAGAGTTATGGTAGTAAAGTAATATGAATGGATAAACGGATCTATGATAAAAGATAGCAACAATTGCGAGATTGGAAGAATTCAGATCATAAGTCATGGTGTGAGAAAGAGACCTAAAAGAGGGAATGTCATGGCCTTTGGGATCCATTCAAAGAACACTTGCCTAGATGGTAACAGGACTACTAAAGTATTCAAAAGACATAGGTTGTGAAAATGATAAGTGCGTCAGCTGACATTAAAAGACGAATGTTCCAAAGGGGGAAATGATGTTACACCCCACGTTTTCGTACCTAGAAGTACTCTAAAAGTAAATTGATGAATGCACGAAAATGAGATTATCTTGAGATTAGCATATTTATGTTATTTATAACAAGCGATAAGTAAGTACCATGAAGGATAAAGGGTACACAAATTTTAAAAAAAAAGTTTCATTGAAGGTTGTCAATTTGAAATAAAATACGGCCCGAACTATAATACCCGATATTAATGGACTAGTACTATACAAGATACCATATGACCGTGATAGTATGATGTATAAAGTATATTAAAAATAAGTAAAATTTTAAGTAATTTGAGATAATTCTTAATTATGCGGGTAATTAGTTAACTACCGGATAACGGAACATTACCTAATTATCTAATAAGTGGATAAAGATTAATATTTCCCACCCCACCCCCACGTGGCAGCAAGGAGCTAACCAAAAAAAAGACAAAAGGTCATTTGGGATTAGGTGGCAACCTAATGTATGGATTTCAAGACACGTCAATTCCATCACTTTCAATACAAATCAAATGTGTAGCCTTGGGCAAAGTTAGTAACATTCCACCATTGTCAATACAATTAAGATGCGAGCTTTGCACATTAGCAAGTGAGTGATTACAAATTCCTACAAAATAACACTACAATTAGCAGTGGAAAACGTTGGCCATTACTGATAAGTTTCCAATTTTTCATTTTCAAACACTTAAGTCATATTCTAAATCTTATATTAAGCAACGTGATTCCTATAAGTTTTAACAGTTCCAGCGAGAATTATTTACACATTAGCAACGTAAGATTTTCCGATTCTAACGGAGTACAGTACTACCTTTTTTAAGAATATCATATGGAATTTTTCCCTACTCCAGGTATGTTAAGGCTATCCCTTCTTTCTTTTTGGCATGATCTATATGACACGAACGAAACGAGAAAATGCACAACTTCTATAAATAACTCTATTCATAGAAATACTAAAGATGCTTATGTTCTTGATTCCCCATGTGTCATCTTATTCTATCATTTATTCATGGGCCTCAAAACTACGTAAGTTGGTAAAGTTTATTTTATGATATTAATCAGAGGCATAGTGGTCTTATGACTTACCGAGAGTTTTATTAACGTATTTTCATATGCATTTCATTCATTTATACATGCACATTGACCCATAACCAGATGGCGTTATATACGTGTGTGTGTGTGTGTATATATATATATATATATATATATATATATATATATATATATATATATATATGGGAAAGGTCATGGCATTATATACGCATCATCACCTGATCAGCTGGTATACATTGATGATTTTGCCCACGACGGCCGAGATGATATGTTGGGATGCCCTCAGAGGCTTGATAATATTATAAAACATGTACCTATGCACGACATGACATTCATACGCATATGCATAACACTATAATTACTTCATGATTTACAGAGTTATCCAGACTTACAGGTTGAGTCATTTACTCTATATTACTTCTATGTTTGTTATGTACTTATTTATATGCCTTACATACTCGGTATATTATTCGTACTGACGTCCCTTTTGCCTAGGGACACTACGTTTCATTCCCGCAAGTCCCAGTAGACAGGTCGAGAGTCCTACAAGTAAGTTATCAGTCCAACAGAAGATGTTGGTGCACTCCATTTGCTCTAGAGTTGCCTGTTTGGTCAGTACGATTTAGACGCATATTGTTTGGTATGGCGGAGCCCTGTCCCGACCTTTATGTTAAGTGTGTACTCTTAGAGGCTTGTATACAGATGTCTTGTATATGAATGCTTTTATGGCCTTTTCGGCCTATATTTTGATTTTACAAATGATCATGTTGGCCTTATAGGCCCGTATATCACATGTATAAGTTTTTATATCAGGTTGGGTCGTCCTATATTGAGTATTCCTCTATGTTTATATGTTATGTTGGTACTCGGTTAAGTAAGGTACCGGGTGCCGGTCTCGCCCCCAAGTTCGGGGCGTGATAGGGACTTACACCAACTACTCGAACACCAGGAGTTTTGATGTAATAACCCGGCCGGTCGTTTTTGGAACTTACACCCCGATCCCCCATTAACTGCTTTCCCTAAGTTCATTTCTGCTATTTTGGTTTGCCGGGGCGTTCGGTATTATGATTTGGAGTGTTTTGGGACACTTAGTCCCTAAATGAGAGTTTAAGAATTTAAAAAAAATGGTCTGTATTCGGGACAGTGTAAAGATGACCTCGTAATGGAAATCTGATGGTTCTGTTAGCTCCATTAGGTGATTTAGGGATTGGGAGCATGTTCGGAATGTTATTTGGAGGTCCGTAGCTCTTTTAGGCTTAAAATATCGAAGTTTGAATTTTTGAAGTTTCCGGTCCGATAGTGAATTTTTGATCCGAGGGTCGGATTAGAATTTCGAAAGTTGCTTTAGCTCCTTCATGTCATTTGGGATGTGTGTGCAAAATTTCAGGTCATTCGAGAAGGTTTGGTTAGGTTTTTGATCGAAAGCATTTTTGGTTAGAATTTGAAGTTCTTAGGCTTGAATCTTTGATTTAATCGGGTTTCCGATGTTGTTTTGGGTGATTTAAGGATTTATACAAGTTCGAATAAGGTATTAGGTGGTATTGGTATTTTTCGTTGGGGTCCCGGGATGATTTTGGATGCGCAACGGGTTAATTTTTGAAAGTTAGAAGGAAATTTGCAGCAGGCTTCTGTTGTTTTCGCTTCTACGGCTTGGGAACCGCAGAAGTGACCTTTGCGCCGCAGAAGTGATTTAGCACCTCCTCCTCTGAGACCGTAGAACTGGTCTGTTATCTGCATAAACGGAGACGTAGAAGCGGCTTTGAAGCCGCATAAGTGGAGTCACACGAGCGACCTGGGTACCGCAGAAGCGGAATCCGGGCTTCCCTCCAATTTCCGCAGAAGCGTAATCGCGGAAGCGATTTTTGGTCCGCAAAAGCGAAAGATTGACCCCTCAGCAAACGACGCAGAAGCAGCTTATTTTCCGCAGAAGCAAAACTGCTTAAGAGGTTACTGGACCGCAGAAGCGGAAATGCCTGGGCAGTACTTAACATTTTCAAAACGAGGGTTCTTCCATTTTTATCAAAAACAATAGCTAGATAGCTCAGTTTTGGGAGATTTTTCGAGGGATTTTCATAGGCAACGATTGGGTAATGATTCCTCACTCCCTTATAATTAATACCCACTAATCTAACCTCAAATTCAACCTTAATTTTGGATTTTTGAATGAAAATTGGGGTAAAGTTCTTAGACCTAATTGTGAGGATTTGAGGGGGCATTTGACCTCCGATTTGGGAGATTTTTATATGGTTAGACTCGTGAGAGTACGAGGGTTCTAAAACTATAAAAATTATTTGATTATGAGGCGTTTGCTGGAGAGGCATTTTGGTTATTTTACCTATTTTTGCACCCTAGTTTTGATTTTATTAGTGGAATCAGTTAATTGCAATATTATTTACAAAATGAAATTGGTTTGAATAGATTTGGGCCACTCGGAATCGGATACTAGTGGCAAGGGCATTGCTCCCTAGTTGATTTCGCACCGGTTCGAGGTAAGTGGCTTGCCTAACCTTGTGTGGGGGACTTCGTCCCTTAGGATGTGATAATTGATAATTGAATGCCTTGTACGTGAGGTGACGAGCGCGTACTTGAGCAAATTGTTGAAACCCGGATTTTTACTTAATTACTTGATTTGGATTCTCTTTCATATTTGCCTTACCTTACTTGCTTTTACAGTTTGTACTAGCGTAGAAGAGCATGTTTAATTGATCCAAGCTGCCTATTTATTTAAATTGTCTTAACTGTGATTTACGTGGAGTATGTTAGGCCAGTATTCTTTGATGCCTTGTATTGTTGTACTTAAATTTCTGAATATTTCTCTGATGTTGGTTGTGCATTTACATTGGGACTACGGATGCGGTATTCTGGGAGTTCCCCCTTGTTTGTTTATTTTGGGACTACGGGTTTGATTCCCGGGAGATCCCCCTGCACTTTTATTTTGGGACTACGGGTTTGATTCCCGGGAGATCCCCCTGCACTTTTATTTTGGGACTATGGGACGGTATCCTGGGAGATCCCCCTGTATTTTATTTTGGGACTACGAGATAGTATCCCGTGAGATCCCCCTGCATTTTATTTTGGGACTACGGGACGGTATCCCGGGAGATCCCCCTGCACTTTTATTTTGGGACTACGGGACGGTATCCCGGGAGATCCCCCTGCACTTTTATTTTGGGACTACGGGACGGTATCCCGGGAGATTCCCCTGCATTTTATTTTAGGACTACGGAACGGTATCCCGGGAGATCCCCCTTCACTTTTATTTGTGGACTACGGGACGGTATTCCGGGAGATTCTTTAATATTGATATGAGCAAAAGGCTACAGGACGGTATCTTGGAAGGCCCTTGTCGGTATTCTTGAAATTTTGCTGTATTTACTCTGTGTTTCTGCTTTTGTCCTGCAGTACTATATTTCATTTATATGTCCTATCACATAGTTGTGCTCATTAGTTTTCATTAGACTTCGATACTGTTAATATCTTATTATTTTATTATTTCTGTCTCAGTAGGGCCCTGACCTTTCCTCGTCACTACTCAACCGAGGTTAAGCTTGGCACTTACTGAGTACCATTGTGGTGTGCTCACGCCTCTTCTGATCATGTTTTTCATGTGCATATCCAGGTGCTTATGAGCAGGCATACCATCAGTAGCTGTCGGGGAGCGTATTGGGGACTTGAGGTATACATCTGCTACGTCCGCAGATCTGCAAAGTCTCCTTCTCATTTTACCCCTNCGGTCTTGGAGGTTACTTCAGTAATTGGTATTAAAGTGTATGTGCCAGACGACAACTGTATACATTACTCATGTTATTTAGTTTTGATTATAAATTTCGCAATTGTTATTACTTCCGCAATGTGTTAGGCTTACCTGGTCGCGAAGACTAGGTGCCGTCATGATATGTTCACAATTGGTCAACTAGGGTCGTGACTAGTTGGTATCAGAGCTCTAGGTTCATAGGAGTCACGGGACACAGGCCGGTTTATTAGAGTCTCGCTGATCGGTACGGAGACGTCTGTATTTATCTACGAGAGGCTATGTAACTGTTTAGGAAAATCTTCATTTCTTCTGAATTCCTTGTCGTGCGATGTTTTGACACCAATTCTAAACTTCTGTCTTATATTCTCTCACAGATGGTGAGGACACGTGCTATGCGAGAGGACCAAGCACCCGCGCCCCCTGCTGCCGCCGTCAGAGGCTGGGGCTGGGGTAGAGGTCGAGGACGCACCCGAGGTGCAGCCACAGCACCCGCGCACACTGCTGCTGAGAAACCACCAGCAGATCCAGTTGGAGCACAGGCACCTGATACACCTACTACAGCCACTACTACTCCAGCGCTCCAGGAGACCGTGGCTCAGTTCATGAGCATGTACACTATTTTGGCTCAGGCGGGGTTGCTTCCCCTCGTTGCAGCCACATCTCAGGCTGGGGGAGGGGCCCAGACTCCCGCAGCCTGCACTCTTGAGCAGAGAGTGCTGATGGAGCAGGTTCTAGAGGCTATTTCTGTACCGCCTGCAGCACCAGTACAACCCGGGGATGGGTCAGCTGTCTCAGAGGATGAGTAGTGCAGGCTAGAGAGGTTCAAGAAATATGATCCCCCAATGTTCAGTGGCCTAGCTTCAGATTACGCCTTGGGATTCTTGGAGGAGTGTCATCACATTCTTCGTACTATGGGCATAGTGGAGTCTAGTGGGGTTTCTTTCACCACCTTTCAGCTTCGGGGAGCCGCCTATGATTGGTGGCGTACTTATGAGTTGGATAGTCCAGTCGAGTCTGCCTCACTGACTTGGACCCAGTTCTCAGACATGTTTATGAGGGAGTTTGTTCCCTAGAGCCTCAGGGATTCATGGCGTGCGGAGTTTGAGCTCTTGCGCCAGGGTGCTATGACAGTCTCAGAGTATGCCATCTGTTATACCAGGTTGGCCAGACATGCACCGGCTTTGGTCACCACAGTTCGAGAGAGAGTGCGGAGATTTATCGAGGGTCTTATTCCGCCCATCTGGTCAAGCATGGCCCGAGAGTTAGAGATGGATATTCCCTACCAGCAGGTAATGAGCATTGCTAGACAGATTGAGGGTATGCTCGCCAGGGAGCGAGGGGAGAGGGAGGCCAAGAGGTCTCGAGAGCCGGGTCATTACTCTGGTTCCCGTACTTCATCAGCCAGACGTTATGGTAGGGGTTATTCTGGTCGCCCTATTTATTCAGCTTTGCCAGCAGCCGGTAGTACTCCAGCTCCACCAGCACCTCAGGAGCCTTATTATATGCCTCCAATTTCTAGCCGCCTTCTGCGCGGGGTACTTCCAGAGGTCAGTCTAGCAGGCCTAGCTCCAGTTAGTCACAGCCACCACGTCCTCCCAGAGCTTGCTTCGAGTGTAGCGATACACATCACTTGGTTAGGGACTGCCCCAGACTTGGTAGGGGTTCATCTTCACAGACTGCTCAGCCACAGCATGCTTCTCAGAGTTCTCAGGCTATGGTTCCAGCTCCCACTGCTGCCCCACCTGCCCAGCCTGCCAGGGGCGGAGGCCGGGGAGATAGAGGTCGCCCTCGTGAGAGGGGTAGGGCCAGATATTATTGCATTCCTATTCGCACTGAGGCGGTTGCCTCCGATTCTGTCATCACATATATTATTTTGGTTTGTCACAGAGAGGCATCAGTTCTATTTGATCCCGGCTCCACTTATTCATATGTGTCCTCTTATTTTGCTTCGCATTTGGGTGTGCCTCGGGATTCTTTGAGTGCCCCCGTTTATGTTTCTACTCCTGTGGGAGATTCTCTTATTATGGACTGCGTGTACCGGTCGTGTTTGGTTACTATTCGTAGTTTTAAGACCAGAGCTGATCTATTATTACTCGGTATAGTTGATTTTAATATTATCCTGGGCATGGACTAGTTGTCGCCCCATCATTTTATTCTTGATTGTCACGCCAAGACCATGACGCTGGCTATGCCAGGTATTCCACGTATTGAGTGGAGTGGTACCGTAGATCATACTCCCAGCTGGGTTATTTCTTTCCTTAAAGCTCAACGTATGGTTGAGAAGGGGTGTGCTACTTATTTAGCTTATGTGAGAGATGTCAGTGTTGACACCCTTTCTGTTGATTCAGTCCTAGTGGTATGGGATTTTCCCGATGTGTTTCCAACTGATCTTCCGGGCATGCCGCCCGATAGAGATTTTGATTTTGGCATTGATATATTGCCGGGCACTCAGCCCATCTCCATTCCTCCATATCGCATGGCTCCTCCTGAGTTAAAGGAGTTGAAGGATCAGTTGCAGGAATTGTTGGGTAAGGGTTTTATTCGACCCAGTGTTTCACCATGGGGAGCCCCTGTTTTGTTTGTGAAGAAGAAGGACGGTTCTATGCGTATGTGCATTGATTATCTCCAGTTGAACAAAGTTACAGTGAAGAACCAATATCCTTTACCTCGTATTGATGATCTGTTTGATCAGCTTCAGGGCGCACAGGTGTTTTCCAAGATTGATTTGCGCTCAGGTTACCATCAGTTGAAGATTCGGGAGCCAGATATCCCGAAGACTGCTTTCAGGACTCAGTATGGTCATTACGAGTTCCTTGTTATGTCTTTTGGGCTGACTAATGCCCCAGCAGCTTTTATGCATTTGATGCACAGTGTATTCAGGCCATATATTGATTCATTCGTGATCATTTTTATTGATGATATTCTGGTATATTCCCGGAGTCGGGAAGATCATGAGCAACACCTGAGGGTAGTGCTTCAGACTCTGAGGGAGAAGAGATTGTATGCAAAGTTCTCCAAATGTGAGTTCTGGCTGAGTTCTGTGGCATTCCTAGGCCACGTGGTGTCGAGTGAGGGCATTCGTGTGGATCCGAGTAAGGTGGAGGCCGTGCAGAGTTGGCGCAGGCCCTCCTCAGCTACTGAGATCCGTAGTTTCCTTGGCTTGGCAGGTTATTACCGTCTCTTTGTGGAGGGGTTCTAATCGATCGCGGCTTCTATGACTTGATTGACCCAGAAGGATGCCCCATTTCAGTGGACAGAGGAGTGTGAGAAGAGCTTCTAGAGGCTCAAAACAGCTTTGACTTCAGCCCCAATCTTGATGTTGCCTACCGGTTTGGGGTCCTATACAGTTTATTGTGATGCCTTACGGGTTGGATTGGAGCGGTATTGATGCAGGACGGTAGGGTGATTGCCTACGCGTCTCGACAGTTGAAGGTGCATGAAAAGAACTACCTTGTCCACTATCTTAAGTTAGCTGCCATTGTTCACGCCTTGAAGATCTGGCGTCATTATTTGTATGGGGTGCTTTGTGAGATCTACACTGACCATCAGAGTTTGCAGCACTTGCTTAAGCAGAAGGACCTGAATATGCGTCAGAGGAGATGGTTAGAGTTGTTAAAGGATTATGATATTACCATTCTTTATCACTCGGGCAAGGCCAATGTGGTCGCCAATGCCTTAAGTCGCCGGGCGGAGAGTTTGGGGAGTTTGGCATATCTACCAGCCTCAGAGAGACCTATGGCGATAGATGTTCAGGCTTTAGCTAG
>MU738504.1:511-37622 GCA_026770625.1 Nicotiana glauca
GGAATGCTGAGCCCGAGGGGTTGATATTGTACTTGGTGAGTTGGGAGTGCTGAGCCCGAGATGGCTGAGGTTGTACTTGGTGAGTTGGGAGTGAGCCCGCGGGGCTGATACTGCACTGAGAGGTTGATACTGAGCCCAAGGGGCAGATTTCTGACTGTTTCCTACTTGTTGAAACTTATTTTGCAACTGTTGAAAAGACATACTTTCAAAAGAGATTTTTAACTGAGCTTGAGGTTTTCTAAAGTATTTTCTCGATGTTACGGTTTTACTATCTTTCTCAGAGGGTTGTACTGTCTTTTATAGCATTTTGGTGTGCCCATACGTGTTTTCTTATCGCTCAGTTATTATTCTCTCTTATTACCACTGAGTTGGAAGTACTCACTTTACTCTCTGCACCTCGCGTGCAGTTGCAGGTACTGTTTACCCGGTAGAGGGTTAGTAGCGGATTGAAGGTATTGCTATCGTAGCTAAGCAAGGTGACCGCCGGCGTTCGCGGCACCGAGAGTCTTTTCCTTCTTGTTATCTAGATTTTACGTTATGTATTATATAGTTTAAATAGTAATATGGATCCTCCTAGATGCTCGTGACTTGTGATACCTCGGTCGGGCTATATTGGGTTGTATTCATGTTGATTAGTGTCATAAATTCATATTCGAACTGCTATATAACAGATTAACTGTTTTAAGTGGTGTTCTGAGATGGTCTGGCTGGCCTTGTCTTCACGAGAGGCGCCATCACGACTGGGTTTGGAAATTGGGTCGTGACATGTAAAGGGTATAGAATATTCTTGAACAGACTATAGTGTATGTTTTGGTTAAATAAGTATAGTTACTTGTAGTACAAGTTAAAAATAAGTGGTCAAAAGAGAATAAAATACGGACTGACTTTTAAAAATTAAAAGTTGCATTTCCCTCCAAATTATATCTATAAAAAGGCATGTCATTTACTTGTTTTAGAAGTTTTTTTTTTACTTTTGGACAAACCTCCACATTTTCCCCTCCTCGGTTCTTTTCAAGTTAAGATCCAATTTTAAATTCGAATCTGCCAAAAATCAAAAAATAGGAGAAAACCTGTAAAAAAAAAACTGAGATCACTGTTCCATTGAAAATCTAAGCCTAATTCCAGCTTCAGTATTGAAACACACTGTTAAAAGACTCAATAGCACATTAGGTGTTGAGATCCAGTAATTTCGAATCCAGTCAAGTTACTTTGGATCCAATTAAGTGTTATTGTTGCTGTTGCTGTGATTTTGAGAAACCTGAGTCATTTTTTGGGCTAAATTCACTGCTGTTGGGTGTTGAACATTACATTGCTGTAGTTGATTTCCTCTCTCGTGTATTGCCATTTACAGGTACATATTTTTGAAACTTCTTCAATGTAATTGTGAATTAAAGATAAAAACGAAGATGTTCAGCAAATTTGTGTGAGGATGCTCTTATTATTTTAGTCTTGTAATTGTTATAGTTGTTTGATTAATTACATAGACAATTGATATTCAGAATATGTAAATCGGACTGTGTATACTGTTACTTGTTGAATTCACGTGAACTTTGATACAATTTCAAAATTGAACAGTGATCTCTTCATAAAATTTGCTGTAGGAATTTATACATGTGTTAGTTTACAATAGCTTTGATATTAGATATTAAATAACTTAGATCTGTTTTGGCATGATATGACTGGATTATTGCTTGTTGCACCAGTTCAATCTATTAAAATCTAGAGATGTATAAATAAACTAGAATATTGAGAATGTTAGATTTTTTTTTATGTGTCATGAGCGTTAACCAACTCGTTTATTTTGTATAGATTAAACTTCAATAGTCTGTCATTAAAAAATGTTCAATCTCCTGTTTCAATAATTAGTTCTGATGTTAATTTGGTTTAGTTAAATGATAATTAGCCTATATTAACAGAACAGTAGCTTTAATTCATGTTTAGTTGTAATATTTTGATATTAATATATTTGAAAATCCATCAATATAAAATGAAGTATTGGCTTGTTTTAATTTGTAAAAATCAGAAGTAGTAATATTCAATAATTTGAAATTACATAATTTAGCAACTGCAAAAAATATGACCATATCAGTTCGTTTGTCTTGGGCTAGTTTTGGGCCCAAAAAATGTGAAGCCTTAACATGGCAAATTGTGAAGTTATACAGCCTCTACTGGGCAAAATCCCATAGTGAGTGGGATTTTAATATGAACCGCAGTTCGGTTCACATCACCTGGGCCAAGCTTGAGGCCTCAAATTGTTGCTAAAGTTCAAATGAGAATCAAAAGTCCCAAATGTAATAATACTTTAAAAATAAATAATTAGGAATACGAAAAATTAATCCATAAATACAAAATTGGGTCTTGAGTTAGGTAGCAGGTTCAAGCTAAAAGGTTTTATTCTTTTGTTTGAATTAGAACTGGAATTCGAGATTCAAATTTATATTTGTGAATTAATTGACTATTAGAGACAAATAAATAGAAAATTTTAGATTGTTAGTTTGGCCTTTAATAATAAAACGAGACGAGCCTCGCCAAATCAAATACACAGTTGATGGGCCCTCATTAGTTACTTAATTCAAAATATTTAGAAATCGGGATGGGCCGTTTAGAAAATTTCACGGCCTTCAAAATATAATAACACGTTAGCCACTTTAGGCACATCTTTTAAATAAAATTACCTTCCTAAATACGGGTGTGCATTTCATGCAACCCAAATCCAAATCCAAAAACGTTGAATAAGAATGTGTCGAGGATCCGGGTGCATTTCATGTGACGTGATCCGAAAACATGTTCTTAAAGGACGTTCACTTTCTTAAATAAAAATAATAATTGTCAAAAAATGGTAAATAATTTTAAATTGTACTATAGGTTTAACATGTAGTAAAATCTGATATTTTAGCCAAATATAGCAGTTGAGCGACCGTGCTAAAATCACGGAACTCGGGAATGCCTAGCACCTTCTCTCGGGTTAACAGAATTCCTTACCCGGATTTCTGGTTCGCGATTGTTAAACAGAGTCAAACCCTTCCGCGATTCGGGATTCAAACTGGTGATTTGGGACACCATAAATCTCCCAAGTGGCGACTCTGAATCTTAATTAAAATGAATTCCGTTTCGATAGTCCTTTAAGTGGAAAAACTCCTTCCTTTTATTTTACCCTTTACGGGGTGTAGTAAAAGCCTAAAGCTGGGAAAAGGAGGTGTGACACTCACTTTCTGGCATGTGATGGCATTGGCTTGACTTGCTCCGAAATTTTGAGGGTCCTCTTAAAAATTCTGCCCAAGTTTCTGAGCTTAGGGGAAATGGAAATTTTATTATCATATGACCGAACCCATAAGGCTACCTACGTAACCCATCTTAAGCGGGAATTAGGTCAAGTGTAGTTCAATTACATCATATGAAAAAATGTAGATAATCTAAGCATACTATCTCTTGACGGCGCCTGAATTGATCGGCTTTGGCTTGATTTCTCCATCCATTTCTGCAAGTATAAGTGCTCCTCCTGTCAGTACCCTGTGAACCATGTACTGACCTTGCCAGTTGAGAGAGAATTTTTCTTTGGCTTCATCTTGATGTGGGAAGATTTTATTCAATACTAGCTGTCCTAGTGCGAACTGTCTTGGTTTAATCCTTTTTGTTGAAAGCTCTAGACATTCTGTTCTGGTAAAGTTGGTTATGACATACTGCGTCCATCCTTTTTCCATCGATAAGGGCCAATTGTTCATAGTGACTCCTTATCCACTCTGCACCACTGAGTTCAGTTTCCTGTATGATTCTTAAAGAAGGAATCTCCACCTCGGCTGGGATGAAAACCTCGGTACCATAAACCAACATATAGGGAGTTGTCCCGGTTGATGTGCGAATAGTAGTGCGGCATCCCAGCAAAGCAAAAGGTATATTCTCATGCCATTGTTTGTGTTTTTCTTACATTTTCTTTAGTATCTTCTTGATATTTTTATTGGCGGCTTCTACGACTCCATTCATCTGAGCTCGGTAGGCTGTGGAATTCTTGTGCTTTATTTTGAAAGCTTCACATGTAGATTTCATCAGATCACTATTGAGGTTGGCAGCATTATCAGTAATAATGGATAGAGGGACTCCGAATCGGAAAACAATATGATCCTTGACAAAATCTACGACGATTGTCTTGGTTACAACATTGTATGATGCAGCCTCTACCCATTTTGTGAAGTAATCAATGCGGACCAGAATAAACATGTGCCCGTTTGAAGTAATAGGCTCGATCAGACCAATAACATCCATAACCCAGGCGGAGAATGGCCACAGTGAGTTTGTTGCATTGAGCTCATTTGGCAGCACTTTTATCATATCGGCATGTACTTGACACTGAAAGCACTTGCGGACATACTGGATGCAATCTATTTCCAATATCATCCAAAAGTAGCCGGCTCTGAGTATATTCTTAGCCGAGATGAAACCGTTAATGTATAGGCCACAGGTCCCGGCATGCACTTCCTCAAGTAGCTTAGAAGCTTCCTTCGTGTCGACACACCTTAGTAAACCCAAATCAGGACTTCTTCTGTACAAGTTTCCTCCGCTGTGGAAGAAGTGATTTCACAATCTCCGGAGTGTGCATTTCTGGGTGTGCTTTCCATGCTCTTGTCTCTTCGATAAGTACTCCTTAATGTCATGGAACCAAGGCTTTCCATCCGTTTCTTCTTCAACATTAGCACAACATGTCAGCTGATTATGGATTTTTACCGAAACGGGATCAATATAATTCTTATCTGGATGCTGTATCGTGGATTACAAAATGGCCAATGCATCTGCAAACTCATTCTGAATTCGGGGCACATGACGAAATTCTATCTTTGTGAACCTCTTTCTCAATTCCCGCATATGATGCAGATATGGCAATATCTTGGAATTTTCAGTGGCCCATTCTCCTTGTAACTGGTGCACAAGAAAATATGAATCACCGATCATCAGTAGCTCCTTAACGTTCATGTCGTCTGCCACATTGAGTCCTAGTATGCACGTTTCATATTCTGCCATGTTATTAGTGCAGGGAAATCTAAGTTTCACGGATACTGGATAATGCTTACCCGTTTCTGATATTAAAACTTCTCCAATGCCTACTCCTTTGAAATTTGCAGCTCCATATAAGAACACCCTCCAACCGTCATATGTTTCGGTAATTTCATCCCCTACGAACGACACTTCTTCATCAGGAAAATATGTTTTTAAAGGCTCGTATGCTCCTCCCACCGGAATTTTAGCAAGGTGATTTGTCAATGCTTGTCCCTTGACTGCCTTTTGAGTTACGTAGACGATATCGATTTCACTTAGCTATATGTGCCACTTAGCAAACTTCCCAGTTGTCATGGGTTTCTGGAATATATACTTCAGAGGGTTCATCCTGGATATGAGATATGTAGTGTAGGCCCATAAGTAGTGCCTCCATTTCTGAGTTGTCCAGGTCAAAGCACAGCAAGTGCATTCTCGAAGAGAGTACCATGCTTCGTAAGGTGTGAATTTCTTACTTAGGTAGTATATGGCTTGCTACTTTCTCCATGTCGCATCATGTTTTCCCAAAATACATCTAAAGGCTCCATCCAATACAGATAGATAAAGTAGCAAAGGCCATCTCGGCTCATGGTGGGACCAGCACTGGTGGTGTGGACAGGTACTTCTTGATCTTATCAAAGGTATTCTGACAATCCTCGATCCAGCTTGTTTCGGCATCTTTTCTTAGCATCTTGAAGATATGTTAACATATGACTGTGGATTGTGCTATGAAGCGACTGATGTAGTTGGCACATCCTGGGAAGTTCATCACATCCTTTTTTGCTCTTAAGTGGTGGTAACTCTTGTATAGCCTTGACTTTAGATGGATTCAGCTCGATCCCTCGACGACTGATGATCAATCCAATAACTTTCCTGCGGGAACCCCAAATGCACATTTTATGGGGTTCGGTTTCAAGTTGTACCTCCTCTGTCTATGAAAGAACTTCCTCAAGTGTGCTATGTGATATGTGCCCTCTTGGATTTTATAATGACACCGTCCACATACACCTCTATTTCTTTGTGTATCATATCATGGAAGATGGTTGTCATGGCTCTCATGTAAGTGGCCCCAATATTCTTCAGGCCGAATGGCATCATCTTGTAACAGTACACACCTTACGGTGTGATGAAAGCTGTCTTCTCTGCATCTTCTTCATCCATTCAAATCTGGTGATAACCTGCGAAGCAATCTACAAAGGATTGGAGTTCATTCTTGGTGCAATTATCGATCAGTATGTGTATATTTGGCAGTAGGAAGTCGTCCACGGGACTTGCTCTATTTAAATCTCGATAGTCAACACATACTCGGACTTTCCCATCTTTCTTTGGAACTGGCACAATGTTAGCTAACCAGGTTAGGTACTCAACCACTCTGAGAACTTTGGCTTTGAGCTGCTTGGTAACTTCCTTCTTGATTTTCAAGCTCATGTCTGTTTGAATTTTCTGAGTTTCTTCTTGACTGATTGACATATGGGATTAATAGGCAGCTTGTGAGACACTATGGACGTACTCAATCCGGTCATGTCATTGTATGACCACGCGAAAATGTCCTCATACTCTTTTAGGAACCGAATGTATTCTTTCTTCTCTGTCGGTGAAAAGTAAATATTGATGCGAGTCTTCTTGACGGTCTCGGAATCTCCCAAATTTACTGCCTCGGTCTCACCCAGATTGGACTTAGGCTTATTCTAAAATATTTCAACCACCCTAACAATTTCCTCGGGTATCTCATCTTTTTCATTTGAATCACTATTCTTGTGTTGCGTTGCCTTATTACATATCACAGTCACTGGTTCATTTAGAAAGGTAATAATAATGCCAGGGACTCGGCGGGCTCGGGATAGTGTAGCGGTCCAGTCCCTGAGAACAACTCCATTCTTCACGGTCTGAATAGTGAGGCTTTCCTCCTCCTCCTCCTCCTCCTCTATTATGGAACTGCAGTCCATGTCTTCATCCTCCAAGAAAAAATTCTTCAACCCAGCTAGTGCTTCTTCTTCTATATTCCCCCATATCCTATCAGCCTGGTGATGATCTTATTCCAAATGTGGAACTGCCTGCTCGAGAGGGTAATACGGTCTATGCCATGGAGGTGACCAATTCCTGTACTCTTTCCATGTGTACTGGTATACGAGCCCAAAGGCGGTAACATGATTTTTCAGTTGTATCGGTTTAGTGATACCTTGAAGCTTGTTTTCCAACCCTTTGACAGGTTCATGTCCAGACCAGGCCAATATGCTTTCTATTATACCACTCCACTATTTATCCTTCTCGACAGTGTTGACCCGTTCAATGTGATGATAGTTTCCCCTTCTAGCACTTTCTATGTCCGATGGCCGGGATGGTTTGACTACTGTAAATGGGGTTACCTCCATCCCCGTAAATGATTACCTCCTGATGGTTCTATTCAAACTTCATCGCTTGATGTAGTGTTGAAGGCACAACTACAATGGCATGGATCCATGGTCCGCCCGACAGAAGGTTATATATGGATGGTATGTCGAGCACCTGAAATTTGACGTCGAACCAAGTTGGCCCCATCTGCAAGCAAAGGTTGATTTCCCCGATCGTGGCCCTCTAGGACCCATCAAAAGCTTTCACATTCATGCTTCCTACCCTTATTTTATGGAAACCTTTTTCTAACCTTTTCAAAGTGTCCAACGGATAAATATTTAGGCTTGAGCCCCCGTCAACCAGCACCCTGACAAAGAATTGTCTACAAATTGCACTGTGATATACAATGCTCAATTGTGATTATGAGCCTCAGGCGGTAGCCCATCTTCGTGGAAGATAATCTTGTGACTCTCCAACACTTGCTCAATAATGTTGGCCATATCTCCGCTAGTGACTCAACATCTTCATTAAAGCATTCTTGTGTACCTTTGAATTATGCAACAGTGACAGGATAGATATCTGAGCAGGGATTTTGTTTAGATGGTCAATAACAGAATACTCTTTTGCCTGTACTTTAGTGGCCTCCTTACTTGAAACTCCCTGATTTTTAGGTGTATAAACTCTTCCAGTTCTAGTCATTCCTTGTGCAGTGTTAGATTCCTCTATCTTGTCCTTCCCTTTCCACCGAGCCTCGGCAACATAATCCCAGGGTATTTTCTTGAGTTGAATGGGGGTGTGGTTGATACTATCACAGTGAAATGTGTGACCATTTCTACTTGAAATGGAGCAGGGGTGGCCTGGGGCGGAGCCACCTCAACCTCGAATGGAGCTAATGTACTTACCTCAACCTCGATCGGTGACTGAGTCTGTACCATAATAGAGGTAAGTGTGACTACAACTTTAAAGTCATTGCATTCTTGAATAATCCTGATCTATCCCTCAAGGTCCCATTTTTTGTTTGTCTCTATCACATGTACACTATCACCTCTATGATCAGCGATGGGATTGTTGCGGACATTAGGTGTGACTTTCCTCACCTATATGACCTTGTTGTCAATTAGTGTCTAGATCTTATCCTTCAATGTTCGGCACTTAGTAGTGGTGTGCCCCTTCATACCGGAATGGTACACACAAGTTTTGTTCCGATTGACCCATTGGGATGGATTTTCTAATGCCACTGTGGTAACAGAAGTGATTCAACCTGCGTCTTTTCAACCTATCATACAACTGGTTGATGGGCTCAGCAATGGTGGTGTATTGTTTGGGTGGTTTGTGGTCGAAGTTTTGTCTTGGTCTTGGATAGTTTTGGCGAGTTGGTGGTGATTGGAAGTGTGATGGTTGGGAGTTATAGGTGTAATGGATAGAAGCTGGTTGGGAATATCTGGGAGATGAAGGTTGATATGTAGGCGGTTATGTGGATGGAGGTGTTTGATATGTGGGTGGAGGTGTTTGATAGATAAGTGGAGATTTTGGGCCTTGAGCCACCATTACTATTCCAACATATTTCTTCTTTGATATGCCACCTGATTGTAATGCCTTATTTGTGGCTTGCAGTGCCTCAAAATTTATTACCATTCCACTCCTTATTCCTTCTTCGATTCTTTCTCCAAGTTTGATGATGTCAGAGAATTTGTGATTTTTGATAACCATCAACATTTCATAATATTGGTTCATCTGTTCTTCGCCCAACCTTTGCTATTTCTGACCTCCAACGAATAACATACTCATAGAAAGTCTCGGTAGGTTTCTTCTCTATGTTAAACCTGAATTGATCCATGAAATCTGACACCATACTTACCCAATTGGACCATTTCTTGGGATGTTGGCTGATAAACCAGAACAAGCAATTCCTAGTAAGACTTCTCATAAAGAGCTTCATCTGGATCATTTCATCTTCCCTGACCCCGACAAGCTTGTCACAATAGGTCCTTAGATGAGCCCTGGGATCACCTGCGCCGTCGAACATCTCAAACTTGGGAGGCTTGTACCCCTCAAGCAATTCCACATCTGGCAGTATGCACAGGTCTTCGTATTTTAAACCTTCTATTCCTTTTTCATATTCAACATCCTAAACTCGGCTTGTTAACTTCTTGAGTTCTTCAGCCATATTTTTAGCGAGAAGGTCCTTCTCGGAGGATTCCGGTGTACAGAAGACTGGTTAGGTAGAAGGAGGTATAGTTTCCACATATATAGGTTTTCTTTGATGGATGCCAGTAACTTGGGTGTAGTGATAGTCATTGGTGGAGTTTTGGGAATCCGGAATGGGTGGTGGTGTGTTTTGGGGAGTGTGGTAAGTGGTCGTCGGCGGTTAATGAATTGGTTGATAGTGGTGTTGCGGTGGAACTGGCAATGGGTTGGGATTCTGGGGTGTAATTGAGTATTAATTTGGTGCAGGAGGGTTTTGTAGGTGTTGGTTTTGCATTTTTTGGCGTGGTGTTGGGTTCTTAGTGTTCTGTTGGTTGATGTTAGGGATATTCAAGGTGAGTGACAAGTTTACCAAGTTGCGAACCTACTCAAGTTCTCCTTGCAATTCTAGTATCTTTTGTTCCAGTCTCAAAACTAGATCATTTGGGGCTGGAGTACTACGACCATCTAAGGTTTCTGCGTTCTCAATATTCTTCTTTTGGATACCACTCAAGTCGCCCATTTTTGCTTTTCCTCTGCCTTTTGTGTTTGTTGGATGAGAAAGAGGTGGAGGGCCTCTAGATCCTGTATGATACGCTGATGAGGCCAGTATGAGTGAACCAACCAAGGGGCTGGGATTCCGCGCTTCGAAAAGTCTTTTTTGATGCGTCTGTAATAGCCTATGTGTCCCAAAAAAGAACGTGCTACGCCCGGCCCCCTTTTCAGTAGATGAGATTAGGATGAAAGGGCTTTCTTTCATTAACATTCAGTGAAGGTGCATAGCTTCTTTGAATGTCCCGCTGATTGACTACTACATCTAGGGACGGGACTGATCCCGAAAGAGAGGTCTTTCTTTATGGTTATGAAATCGCTTTGATTGAAAAGCAAGTCGATGATGCCNCTTCGAAAAGTCTTTTTTGATGCGTCTGTAATAGCCTATGTGTCCCAAAAAAGAACGTGCTACGCCCGGCCCCCTTTTCAGTAGATGAGATTAGGATGAAAGGGCTTTCTTTCATTAACATTCAGTGAAGGTGCATAGCTTCTTTGAATGTCCCGCTGATTGACTACTACATCTAGGGACGGGACTGATGGGAATAATAAAAAAAGGAAAAACAAAAAGGTAATAAGTTAGTGAGGATTCTGAAATGTTTGCAGTATTTAAACACATATTGCAAAAACTTAAATTCACTATTTAATTTGGGGAGCCCCGTTATGCCCTAGGTAGGCCTAGAGACAAATAAATTTGGAGTACTTTAAATGCCAAAAAATGCTTCATTTCATTACATAAAAATAGACGAATCTCAAAATGAAACCAAGAAAATAAGTCACTGCTGGCACTTGGCCTTATCACATTATTAGGAAAAAATAGATAAATCTAGCCTATTTGGTTCCAGAAGGACCTTCCTCAGATTCAATCTGCCGGACTCCATCGTATAGATCCCCCATATCACGCAACCCCAGCTGCAAGTAGGCTTTTTCCAGCTGTCCTCCTTCAACACCTTCAGCGTTCTGGAAATTTTGAGTCCTCTTTATGACTTTACCTTCCAACTCCACTATTCCTCGCTCTAGATACTCCAGTTTCCTGTTGGATGTGACTGCCATTTCTTTCCATTCCTCGATCTACCTCGCATTCCTCTCATGTATTTCCCGGTGCTTATTCTCAGAGTTGTGGACCCTTTTGCATAGCCTGTTGTATTTGACTTGAGCTTGATCTTCTTCGTCTATGATTCTATTCCATCAACTGGCTTATGGTGTCACCATTCCTTTCAGATTGTCTCTAACCATGTCGGGTAGAGAGGCTCGCACCCTATATGATACTTGTCTGGCTTAATGGTGTTCTTCTCCATAATGATTTTTCAATGCTACATGTGCTGAGCTTGGCACTTGTAAGGGACGTCGTCGTCTTGAAAGTCGGCCTGACACATTTTGACAACACTTAGTACAACCAATTTCCTACCTGCTTGCCTTAGAACTCGGATAGTGACATAGGGGTATATCCCTCTCAACCCGATCAACAACAAGTGCGGAGCATCCTTGGATCTGATGATGAATTCATCTGTTGGAAACCATTTAAACATCCATTTAACCCATTCCTTGGTCAGATTTTCGAAGAACCCTACCCATTCTTTAGTTGTTTCCGACTAAGAAAACCTGTTTGGAATGTAAGTCATCCGCTTGGGGTGATGAAAGGCAATATGGTCGTTTCGAGCCAATCGCGGAAATTCTTTGTGATAGTGACGCTTTTGGAAATATTCTAACAACCACAATTGCAGCAACAAGTTACAACCCTCGAAATACTTAACCTCTCTTTGATAGCGCTCCAGAGCCATGTAGATGTCGGCTATGGTCATGGGGACTATGGTATATGTCTGTCCATTAATCCCTTCCATCAAAGTCTTGGCGACCATGGCCAACCTAGTGTGGATTCTTCGCTTTTTCATTGGGAACACTATCAAGCATAAGAAGCATACAATGAATATGAACACTATACGATGGATGTGACCTAGAGAAGTGAAAGAGATCTCATCATGGTAGGTACGGAAAGATTTTCTATGTCCATACCTCTCATACAGGTATTCGAAAGGTATGTAAGATTCCTTCAAGCACACCAGGTCGACATTCTTCTTCAGCCCCATCGTCTTTAAAAATCCCTAGCCAGTACGATTTTTTGTACAAATAGCACGGGACTATCCCAAGTCAACCCCGAAAGCCCTCCAATTTCTTCTAGAAGCAATGTCATTTCTATGTCACCAAAATGAAACACAAGCCTTTCGCTATCCCAAAACAAAGTAGCAGCCTTCATCAACTTGTTGTTCGGCTCAATAGCTAGCAAGGAAGGAAAGTTACCCATATACTTTCTCACATGTTTCTTTTCACTTGAGGAAAGGTCCTCCCATGAATCTAGCAATGGTGTGATGTTGCTAACCATACCAAATTTGGGGACCTCTTGCCTCATTTTCTGCAAAACAAAAGGGTTAGGCCTTACCCCCACCATACTCGACTATTTGTATATTTACTATCAGTATATCGGCATTTAGTTCTCCAAATTAACGCACAGAATGTGATTGTGTCCGTTGGGTTTATGGAAAATCTGATGGACTTTTGGATAAGGCTTATCTTAAAGGATCATTGTGTGGGCGGCATATTGATCCGAATAGCTTTGACTATGATGCATGCATAATTTTTACCAGAGTAAGGCTAATATGGGGTTTTAGACTTGTACCCTCAAGCAGACAACTTAAGGGGAAAGGCACGGAACCGCAATTGCACAACTGATCGACTGGTTTTACTGCAAATAAGCCTTTCCAAATTTAAGGGAATAAATAGGAAGAGCGCAACCATTCATTAAGTGTTTATATAGCATTTGATACGCACGAGTGGAATATGATGTGGAGCATAATTTATGAAGAAATTAATAACATGTAGTCAAGTATTTGCACGTAGGAAAAATAAATACGGTATTTAAATAACTAAAAGACAGTTACAGGAAAAAGAAGCAAAAAGACAAGTCAGTTTCAAGGATAAAGAACCATAAATGATTAAAAGAAAATATACTGTTAAAGTAAAACAAGGGGAAAGGATACGGGATAAAGCATGCTTGGGACTAATTCATAAGAATAAGTTATTTATGATAAGATACTAAAGGTATCCCCAGCGAAGTCGTCATGCTGTCGCGCACCCTTTTTCCATCCCTTTTTACAAGGAAGAAAAGGTCCGGGTTTCGACGTTTATGGGGGGTAGTAACTCATTTTCTTTTGGGAATTGGATATTTTTAAGAGTTGCCACATAACATATTTATGGTCCGTTAGGTCAACTAGAGCGATTAACTCTTGGATTGGTTTCCATTACCAGAAATTTAGGGTAAGGGCTCGAAATAACCTTGAGGGGAAGGTGTTAGGCACCCCTCTCGGTCCACAACTATGGATCCCATCCGAACTTATATTTATGAATTAGTCCTTTGATGAATATGTACATAAAACAAATAATTACAAATAAAGCATGTTGGACTTTGTGCGACTAAGACAATAAGACAAAGAATTTGAACAAGTTATATAGAAAAGCAAAGTTTTAGGCAAAGGATTTAGGGAAAGAGGGGTCCTAGGTTGGTTAGCCTATAGGATCACCCCACGCAATGCCCGAAAAACACTCCTCAATGAAGGGCTACACTTGATATTAACGCGTAGTCCTCATATCCATATCTACCCATTCCCACCCTTTATTGGTTATTAAAGCGAGTGTTATTTAACGATCCCTATGCGTGCTGCTACCCATCTCTACTTAATGGTACTGGAGGAAATTAGGACCTCCACATATAGAAAGTTATAGACAAACCCCTAAGGTTTAAAGGAGAAAATACTAAGGCGACAAGCAAGAATACATAGGACTCTTAGCGAATAAAAGCAAAAACGAGGAAATAATACGCTCAGTTTTACCTCCACAGATAAGGCATGCAATCACCACGACTCGAACACAAATAAGGAAAATATTATTGAACAGGATCCTAAGGCATGATGTCTAAGTGAACATCAAAACATAGAAGATAGGAAATTTATTTTATAAACTCAGAAGTAATGGCCCAATCAATTTGCCTACTGATTTTAAGCCAGTAACCATTAAATAGTAAACATATAAAGAGGCAGTTCCTAGTTTTATGATAGTTGAATACCTAAGGCTTTCCTAGGCGGGGGAAGGTGCACAGTTGTTATCAGAACCATTAGAAGTTCAGGAGTAATTTTTTTGCCTAAGAGCATGTTGTTCTAGGTGTTACAAAAATATAGGGATTATTACCAGTTTGTTAAAGCAGAATGAGACCTTTAACACTATTTTTCCAAGCATCATTAGTTTAACTAGGCGTAGTGGAGTGAGTATGAGCGTGAAACTAAACATGACACCTAATATGATAAGGTATAGAATGATTTGTATGCAAGATTCCTAAAGCAAGATTTTTAAATGCACAGCGGGTTACAACATGATTCCAAAAATAATAGTTTTGTGTCAGTGCTGTTATTTAGCCTATAGCAAGATTTCTAAGTGATAAATAATGTCAAATAAGATACTGAAATAGTAAACCTAGGAACGTGATATCTAATGCATGAGATGCTTGGAATATATTGGCCCTAAACAAGGATTCTAATGCACATATAGGAAATGCAAACCTAAGGCATGGTTTCTACCAATTGATATTGATAACATATATGAGTATCCTCCCGTTTTCACTAGCCAACCCCAACATTCGTTTACAAATAATTATTACAGACCAGTTGAATAATTTGCTTAAATAGACAAAATAAAAGATGAAGTTCACACTATATGGAACCTGACACAGGCCCAAATGATTTTCTCAAGCCTCCAATAATGCCAAATTCCATAGACAATATCATTGTCTAGGTGTGTCAGAGTTCGCTAAGGATCTCAAGGATTCCGGACAGTGCTCACACCTAGACTATATGACTAGAACTGAGTAAGTGTAGTATGGAAGAGCCAACTCCAGTCATCAGAATTCAGAGGGGCCTCGTAGGGATCCCAAGGTAGTCACACACTGGAGGGGCAGAACTTAAGGACCTAAGAGTGAAGTGAGAGTGCTTGACATGGTCTTGAAAAGGTTTAAATAGGAAAGCAGTATTTGAAAAGTCTCAATAGTTTTATAAATAGGAAAGTTGTTCCGTAAAGCAGTTCAACAAGAGTTGTGTAGGAAAACAAATAGTAGATTAAATATATAGCAAGGACAGATTAAACAACACTCATTGAAAAGACCTTCACACAGGGGTGATGGGCAATTGGGGACATATATAGCACATACTATACAGGAATAAGCAGTTATTGTAGAGGTTTATAGGATTAGGGGATAGCTAGTGTACCAACACAATATATATTTCTTAACCAATTATAGACTCAGACATTTAAAGTGACAGTTTAGTTTGCAAGGTAAATGCAAATCAAAGCTAGATAACAAATAGACAAACATTCAAAATGGGGTTGAGATAGACTACTAGGGGAATAGAACATGTTATGAAAGGCCCTAAGAGGGTTAAACTAACATGCTAGATGAAGCAGTAATATTAACATGTCAATCATATGGTGGACAACATAATCAAAGATAGAAACAAATTAGAAACATGAAAAACTGAAACAGTTAAAGAAACATTTTGGTTTTGGGACTTGAATTGAAGTCAAAACTGTCATGACCCAATTTCCATACCCGGTCGTGATGACGCCTCTCGTGAAGAAAAGGCTAGTCAACTAACCCAAATCCTTCCTTTAACAATTTATTAAACATAAATGAACAAAAATTACAACTTCACGGCATTAAAAACTATTAATTTCAAACCAACACAACCCGACTGGGGTGTCACAAGTCACCAGCATCTAAAGAAGACTGAACACCAATACAGGGCCAATAATATATAAAAAATAAAATCTAGAGTTCAATGATGAAGTCTGGTGCCGCGAAAGCTGGCGGTCACCTTGCTCAGCCGCAATAGTATTACCTTTAATTCGCTAATAACCTGCTACATGGTGAACAATACCTGAAACTGCACGCGAGGTGCAGGGAGTAAATTGAGTACTCCAACTCTGTGAGTAATATGATTAAATAATTACTGAGCGGTAAGAAATCACGTAAGAGCACTCCATCATGCTATATAGGACAGCACAATCCTTTGAGAAACAGTAAAACCGTAAAAATCCTTTAGAAATATCTGGTTCAGTTAAAAACCTCTTTTGAAAATATCCTCTTCCAACAGTAAAGCAAATGAATGCGAAAACAAATAGTGCAAGTGAGCACATAAGTCAGCCCCTCGGGCTCAGCACTCCACTAACAACAACACCAGGGTATCTGGTAAACAGTGCAAGATGAAGCATGGATGCCAATGAAATGAGAGTGTTGAATATCATGACATGTAGTACAAACAGAACCAATGAATGAATGCAATGCAATGCACATGACCACTGCAGTGCGCAACTCAATCCATTTGGGTACCCGCGCTCACTATGGGGGTTCAGACTCCGAAGGGGCTCCTACAGCCCAAGCGCAATATCAATATCACACAGCTGCGGCGCGCAGCGTGATCCATCCTCAGTCTAGAAATGCACATATAACACTGCTGCGGTGCGTAGCCCAATCCGTCCTCAATCCAAGAATGCACATAAGCCACTAGGGCAATATTCAAATAACAGTTCTCAGTTCAAAACATCAGTAAGATATCATTTAAGTTTTCAAATCATGAAAAACGGAAGAATTTTCAAAACCGCATTAAAACCCTAGACCAAGGTCAAATAGTAGGAAAAAATAACGCAAAAGCAGCGATATCAATCCCTGAAGGATTCACATAGTTGGCACGAAGCCCGAACATGTCAATCAGTCCAAATTATGATGATAACAAGTAGTTTCAACCAAATATGTAGTAATTTCATTAATTGGGATGGACCAAGTCACAATCCCCAACGGTGCTCTACTCCACGCTCGCTATCCCGCGTGCAAGTCACCTCGATACAACACTATGATGTGCAAATCCGGGGTTTCAAACCCTCAGGATATCATTTACAAGCATTACTCATCTCGAATCGACAAAATCTCTAGCTCGCGATGCCTTTTTCCCTCAGCTCGGCCTCCACGCGCGTCGAATCTCAGAGCGAATACATCACACTATACTAAGGGAACAATACCCAATCGAAAATAATCAAAATATAGCAAAAATCTTGAAACTAGCAAAACCCGAGCCCCGGGCCAGCTTCTCAAAAAATTACAAAACTCACATTACCAGATTCCTCGTCTTGCCACGAGTCCATATATACCAAGAACTCTCAAATCCGAGCTCAAATGACCTATCAAATCCCAATTTGAAATATCAAAACTCAAGCCCTAGTTCTTCGAATTTTCCCAAATTTCCATGAATTTACAGGTTGATTCTTAAATAAAAATGGTGTTTCTAGGCCATAGGACTCACCTCCAATCCATTCCCGTCGAAAGCCTCTTGAATTTCTACCAAAAATCTCTTAAGGTGCTCAACAATGGAGGAAAATGGACCAAGCTTCGCGGATGAAATGATATAAAAACCCTTCTGTACGCCCAGTTTTTACCCTACGCATTCGCGATGAACAAAACTCTTTGACCAAGAATTTACTCTACGCGAACGCGACTCCCAGTCCGCGAACGCGATGCCTCAGGATCTCCAACTACTCGAACGCGTCCCATTTACCGTGAACACGATGCACATGCTTCTCCTCCTACGCGAACGCAGACCCAAATGTTGCGCACGCAATGAATAAACTTGGCAGGACCACAGGCCTCTTCTACGCGAACGCGTAGCCACCCTCGCGAACGCGATGACCTATAAAATATCCTTCCGTGAACGCATACCAAAAACTGCAAACGCGAAGACCAATTTGGTCTGCAACACCTGTGCATTTTCTGCAACAAATTCTATGTTCAAAACTTCCCGTTTAGCCATACGAAATCACCCCGAGGCCCCCGGGTCCTCAACCAAAAGCACCAACATATCCCAAAACATCAAACGAACTTGTTCCAATCATCAAAACACAACAAACAACAATAAAATCATCAATTCACATCGAATTCAAGCCGAAGTTTCTTCAAAACTTCCGAAATACACATTCGATCAAAAACCCAACCAAAACACCTCCAAATGACCTGCAATTTTGCACACACATCCAAAATCACCTAACAGAACTACTATAAATCTCGGAATTCTATTTCGACCTCAGATCAAAATCTCACCCGTCAACCGGAATTCGCTAAAATACCAACTTCGCCAATTCAAGCTTAATTCTACACCGGACCTCCAAAATCAATTCCGATCCAACTCCTATGTGACAAATCATCCCCCAAAGCTAACCGAATCACCAAAAATCATATCCGAGCCCTATAACTCATAAGTCAACATCCGATTTACTTTTCTAACTTAAGCCTTCCTAAAAGAGACTAAGTGTCTCATTTTCTACCAAAACCAATCCTAATCAACTCTAACACACTAAACACTGTTAATGAAACATGAAGAGCCATAAAACGGGAAAAACAGAGCAGTAACTCATGAAACGATGGGTCGGGTCGTCACATCCTCCACAACTTAAACAAACGCTCATCCTCGAGCGTACCTAGAATTGTACTAGAAGCCATCCAACAGCTGAATAACCTTACCAAGCATATACCCGGGGTGATCCCACATCATCTTATCTCATATAGGTCCGACAACACAACATAGCTGAAATTACCCATTCCAATCTAACCCATAAATTATAGAACTACCTTTTCACTTCTGAAACCATCAATACGATCAAAACCTCACACCTATAGTTTGAATAGTCCCGAACCAACTGTTATGACCCATACTTGCAACCTCAGGTGCAATCACATGATATACCACATAATCCAAACACTCGAAATGATAGCCTCTCTTCACAGCAGTTGCCCACAATAATCAAATACCGGTAGAAAACCTCTTACGAACTAAAGCATTATTTCAATACTTTCATATACTGCCAACGATAAATAAAACATGCAATAAATCATAACCATTCCTCAGATCACCCATACATGAAGCAACTCCCATTTTGACTAGTACCACAACAGATTTCCGAACCGAACCTTGATATTATCCTTCCAACAAGGTGAAATCAAATCTGTTCGTATTCATTAATGACTCCAATGATCACCTCGAATCCAACACACCATTGTGGTGATATGACACCTCAACACAGGCCTAAGCCACAACTTGCCTAATACATGCACCAATGAGGAACGGTGTGAACATGCTCAAATCATGACAAATGACTCATACGAAAGAGCTGTACCTCAAGCTCATCAGTACCATTACAACACAAGGCTGAGACCCCGTCTCACATCATGGAAATAAAATACCTGAATCTTCCCTGAAGGGTCATCCCCCCCCCCCCCACGGCCTCGCCACAATGCGCGATCCTACCCAAACATTGTTACATATGAAACACCTCAAGTCGTCATACTCAAAATCAACAGCCACACACAATTTTTGATGTCTGAAACCAAAGTACGTCATTACACCCATGGTGAAACAAATAACATATGACACGCAACCCGATAGGTCATAACCAGTACTCTATTTACCGAGCAACACTCAATTACTCTTCCCGCTCGACTCTCTCTATAAATCCTCAATAGAACCACACCACATGTGTCCATATCCAACAAATCATAATGTCTCACAGCACAGAAAGCAACTCATAGATCCTCCCAAATCGCCAACAAGTTCAATAACGATCGAATCAACCTATCGCTCGACAATACAACTAAGGACTAGCCAAGCTAACTCAAGCTAAATACGTAGCCACATTGTCCTGCCAATGAACTCAATACAAAGAAGCCTGAAGCTGCTCCTCCCACTGCTATAACTCTTACCAAAGCCGTACAATACGGTGCCTGACACCAAATGAATACCGAAATCCACAATCTCGCCCGGCGACATGCCCGGCCACAAGAAATGCATCCGAAAAAGTCTATCAATACTGGAACTGAATCAATGGTAGAAACCTTTGCACTGACATCCGCCACGAAGTCCCAATTAAGAAAAGCAATCCTTCCCAGCCATTCGTTGGTCTTAGAATACAACCACTCTGCTAGAACATAATCCGATGCACTCCGCCACGCAACCTGTGACATTTTCCGACATAACCTATAGCACAATAATCTAGAATAACCCAACACTGAGATAACTAGTCTACACCCCAATATCATATCCAGGATCTAGTATACCAAGCAAAGAAAGATCCACTCGGGCTTCCAAATCCCAATAGCTGCTAACGGTACCAATACACGTGATCCACAACCGCTACACAGTCTGAACCTGAGAACTCCCAGTCCCCAACACCATATAGCACACGAATCACTGTACCTGATCCCAAATTCCACAATATGAATACATATTACACCTCGAGTACCCAATCATTCTTCGAAAGATATTCTAAAGTTCTCCTATGCCATCAAACAAACTCAGATATCAGCAGTCGATCTAGCAAGAAAGTGTCGCAATACTACCAAAGTATCATCAGTCTAATCAGATTACCCTTCTTTCGAGACATATACTCTCGTCAAATCACTTCCAATTAGCAGTACCATTTCCTTGATTACCTGAGGCTACCCGTTGCCTAAGAATTTTATGAACTTCTTTTCAGAACTGAACTATAACTCATCTAGCCAAGACCTTCCATCATTCCCATCTAGAAGAAGAATCATTATACATTCCATGCTTCGCATGTCCCAAGAAAATAAATACATCTCCAAACCATGGTAAAACTCAACAAGAACTGTCTCCCAGTTCCATTTGCACAAGCTAAACTGCCAGGACTGAATCCTGCTATCCAAACCAAGCTAAGCAAGCTGTCAGAACTCAAGAGCTTCACTGCATAATACCTGTAAAGGCTCACAACCTCACACACATACAAAGAATTAATCATATCCTTACCATACCGATTCGGTCTACTATCAAGCTATTCCATCTATTTAATTTTTCCTTCTTATTCATCATCAACTTGGTATTCCCTCTTGTTGTAGCACCACAATGCCCCAACCCAGGTTTACAGCATGAAACTCGAACATAAGACCACACTGTCTAAGACCCATAGGCCACTGAATACTCTCTCAAATGTTCCTAGAAATACCACGCTCCAGCATACTTTACTTTGAAGAACTTCCTGTGAATCTAAATTCGTTACCATTACCTTCCAAATACCGATACATTGGATCCCATAATCGACATAAAAATACCACAAGCCTCGACATTTTTCGATGAAAACACGATCTCTGACCACATACACAACCTTGAGACACCTGATTGTTACATGTAAAATCTTGAACACATTAGAATCATTCTCGAAAGTCATTCACTCCTATTCAAGCTGCAAATTACCTGACTCAACGAACAGAACCACTCGTGCCTTATTAGCACTTTCACACCGCAGGATATGATCTCATTACAATACAAACAAACATCTTCCTTCTCTATACACTGAGAATTATTTATCATCAATAGCTCAAGACATCCTATTATTTCCACACATCTACGAAGCACCATATAACCTTTGTCAAAATTTTGCTTCACTCGTGCCATCCTCGGCTCAATTCCTGCAACCAGAACTGATCCGCCGGCATACTTTGAAAAGGAACCAACATAACACATAACCGTGCAATCAGCGAATCAACAACAACCTCCCCAACTTGGCTCGAAGACAAATATATCGGAACACACTCAATAACCCATAATACTTTTACTCTAATGATGCCACAATATCATAGTGAGATTAAACACAAATCATCTACTAGTTTTTGAAAACACCGATCATCTAGTACTGAAATCCTCTGCAAACCTCGCATTCATCCCTACGCCAGCTGAGTCCTCTCTCTTAAGCGACCCAAATTTTCAAATTACAACATGTACCTTTCAATTACACATGGGATCTTCTAACGTATACATAAGGGTCATACCACTCAAGAACACTCTACAGGAGATAACCCACCTGATCCGCCTCAATTTAGTACTTCAACATACCTTTCTACCATTATATACGTTACACAGTCATCTAGTCTTCCTGAGTTTGAACTCATACCACCGCATGCAATCCACTTCACTTACTAACTAGGAGATACCAAAATATCCTTCACGCACCCATAATTCGGGCTACACATCGAATCACAATAGGACTCGAACACTTAACAGTTCATCTATTATCCAACGGACTTCTTCGTCACTAATAAGTAATATAGATACATCTCACAGTACTAAAATACTCAGCACATGGATATCCAACCGTCGTTCTGGCTAATAAGGACAATATCGAACATATAAGTTTAGAACACTTGCTCGCGCAATCAGCACCTCGGTGCTCAAGCCATAGGCAAAAATCCGGCCTCACGTCCTCCACACTGGCCCAACATACTCACGAAGATCACATCTCGCCCCTTGATCGGGGGATCATAAGCCATCAAGGCAAATCTAACATTGAGTGCTCACGTGTGCATACGGACGTATGGAAGGGATTTCAAGAGCTGTATCTCAAGCTGAATCAAGTACGCACGATAAGAATTCCACGAAGGTGAAATTTTCCTAAAGGTTCTGCAGCCTCTCAAGGATAAATACCGATGTCTTCGTACCGATCTGCGAGACTCTACTAAACCTGCTCATGACTCGTAAGACTTAGTAATCTAGGCTCTGGTACCAACTTGTCACGACCCAATTTCCATACCTGGTCATAATGGTGCCTTTCGTGAAGACAAGGCCAGCCAACTAACCCAAATCCTCCCTTTAATAATTATTAAACAAAAATGAACAGAAAGTATAACTTAATGGCATTAAAAACTATTAATTTCAACCCAACACAACCCGACCGGGGTGTCACAAGTCACGAGCATCTAAAGAAAAATGAACACCACTACAGGGCCAATAATATATACAAAATAAAATCTGGAGTTCAAAGATGAAGTCTGGTGCCGCGAACGCTGGCGGTCATCTTGCTCAGCCGCAATAGTAATCCCTTCAATCTGCTAATAACCCACTACCAGGTGAATAATACCTGCAACTACACGCGAGGTGCAGGGAGTAAAGTGAATACTCTAACTCAGTGAGTAATAAGAATAAATAATAACTGAGCGGCAAGAAATCACATAAGAGCACTCCATCATGCTATATGGGACAACACAATCCTTTGAGAAAACAATAAAACCGTGAAAATCCTTTAGAAATATCTGGTTCAGTTAAAAACCTCTTTTGAAAATATCCTCTTCCAATAGTTAAGCAAATGAATACAAAAATAGATAGTGCAAGTCAGCACATCAGTCAGCCCCTCGGGCTCAACACTCCACTAACAATAACACTAGGGTATCTGGTAAACAGTGCAAGATGTAGCATGGATGCTAATGAAGTGTGAGTGCTGAATTTCATGACAGGTAGTACAAATAGGAACCAATGCATGAACGCAATGCAATGCACATGACCGCTGCGGCACGCAGCCTGATCCATTTGGGTACCCGCGCTCACTGTGGGGGTTCAGACTCCGGAGAGGATCCTACAGCCCAGGCGCAATATCAATATCACACCGCTACGACGCGCAGCCCTATCCATCCTCAGTCGAGAAATGCACATATAACACTGCTACGGTGTGCAGCCCGATCCATGCTCAATCCAGAAATGCACATAAGCCACTAGGGCAATATTCAAATAACAGTTCTCAGTTAAAAACGTTAGTAAAATATCATTTAAGTTTTCAAATCATGAAAAATGCCCGAATTTGCAAAACCACATTAAAACCTTAGACCGAGATCAAATAGTAGGCAAAAACAATGCGAAAGCAACGATATCAATCCCTGAAGGATTCACATAGTTGGCACGAAGCCCATACATGGAAATCAGTCCAAATTATGATGATAACAAGTAGTTTCAGCAAATATGTAGTAATTTCATCAATCGGGACTGACCAAGTCACAATCCCCAATGGTGCTCTACTCCACGCTCCTATCCGGCGTGCAAGCCACCTCGATATAGCACTATGATGTGCAAATCCGTGGTTTCAAACCCTTAGTATATCATTTACAAGTATTACTCACCTCGAACCGGCGAAATCTCTAGCTACCGATGCCTTTGCCCATCAGCTCGGCCTCCACGCATTTCGAATCTAACCAAAATCAGAGCGAATACATCTCACCATGCTAAGGGAACAATACCCAATCGAAAACAATCAAAACATAGCAAAAATCTCGAAACTAGCAAAGATTCCTCGTCTCGCCACGAGTCCATACATACCAAGAACTCCCAAATATGAGCTCAAATGACCTATCAAATCCCAATTTGAAATATCAAAACTCAAGCCCTAGTTCTTCCAATTTTCCCAAATTTCCATGAATTTATACGTTGATTCTTAAATAAAATGGTGTTTCTAGGCCATAGGACTCACCTCCAATAGATTCCCGTCGAAAGCCTCTTCAATTTCTACCAAAAAGCTCTTAAGGTGCTCAACAATAGAGGAAAATGGACCAAGCTTTGCGGATGAAATGATATAAAAACCCTTATGTACGCCAGTTTTTATCTTGTACGAACGCGGTTAACACCCCCGCGTTTGCGATGAACATGAATCTTAGACCAAGAATTTACTCTACGCGAATGCGGCTCCCAGTCCGCGAACGCAATGCCTCTGGATCTCCAACTACGCGAACGCGTCCCATTTACCGCGAATGCAATGCGGAGGCTTCTCCTCCTACGCGAACGCGGACCCAAATGTCGTGAACGCAATGAATAAACATGGCAGGACCCAAGGCCCCTTGTACGCGAACGCGTAGCCACCCTCACGAATGCGATGGCCTATAAAATATCCTTCCGCGAATGCATACCAAAAACCACGAACACGAAGACCAATTTTGGTCTGCAACAGCTGTGCATTTTCTGTAGCAAAATTCTAAGTTCAAAACTTCCCGTTTAGCCATCCGAAATCACCCCGAGGCCCCCCGGGGTCCTCAACCAAAAGCACCGACATATCGGCCCCCCGGGTCCTCAACCAAAAGCACCGACATATCCCAAAACATCATATAAACTTGTTCCAATCATCTAAACACATCAAACAACACTAAAATCATCAATTCCCATCGGATTCAAGCCAAAGTTTCTTTAAAACTTCCGAAATACGCATTCGATCAAAAACCCAACCAAAATACCTCCGAATGACCTGAAATTTTGCACAAACATCCAAAATCACCTAACGGAATTACTGCAACTCTCGAAATTCTATTTCGACCCTCCGATAAAAATCTCACCCATCAACCGGAATTGACCAAAATACTAACTTCGCCAATTCAAGCCTAATTCTACACCAGTTGACTTTTCCAACTTAAGCCTTCTTAAAAGAGACTAAGTGTCTCATTTTCTACCAAAACCAATCCAAATCAACTCTAACACACCACTGTTAATGAAACATAAAGAGGCATAAAACGGGAAAAACAGAGCGGTAACTCATGAAATGACGGTTTGGGTCATCACAAAAACATACCAGTAAAGAGATAGTGAACACAAAGTGAAGAATAGTAGAGCACAATAGTTAGCCTTGGCTTGCAGCCGGCTAACTCTGAGTAAGAGCAAGTAGCCAAAGAACGAGAGCAGAAGAGTTTTGAGTGTGATTGAGTTTGAACTAGTGTGTTCGTGTCTGTTGACTGTTAATGAGAGAGAATATATATGGTACTTCGAAACTAGGTAAAATAAGGCAAGAATCACAATTATATAGTAATTATAGAACTCAGAACCAATTAGAGAAAAATCAGTACAAGTACTCCCTTAATTAAGGGAATCAGTTCAAACGGTAAGAACATGTAAAAAAATAAGGAAATAAATCAATGTGTAACTGGAGTATAATAGAAAAAGAAATAAATAAAACATACTAGGCATAGAGTAAACAATTAGGGTTAGGTTCAGAAAAACTCTAATTGAGGAGATAGTCTGTAAGAATCAAGTAACCATGCAGACAAGGTGAGGGAAAGTTAGTTTAGGCAAGTAAATCAATCACATTGAGTAGCAAGGTAAGAATTAAAAGTTTAAAGAAAAGTTTTCGAATCAAACCAAGAAACAGGGAATTCAAAAATCAATCAAAGAGATAATTTTGAAAAGAGTTAGTGTTTAGCATATAAATAATGTAAGGCATGGATAGTCAAAAGTCGACATACAACTCTAGCAAGCATGAAAGTTAAACAATACTGATTCAATGAGAAAGAGGCAAGTCTTGAAAAGTCAAGATGAACACAAGCATATAGAATCAGTGTAAATTTAGGTGAAGAAACTCAGTAAAAACATATTAAGGAAAGGTAGTCATGAGAAATCATAGAAACTCAAAAACGAGAATGGGTCAGTCATGCTGATACATAGAACCAAATGAAGAAATCTAAAAAATTAGGGCTTTCAACATAGACAAGTTAAGATGTAGTAGACTTATAGAATCAGCCAAAATATTTACGAAATAGAAGTTTAAGCACAAAGAATCAATCAGACTAAGTTTTAAAAGAAACTCCGAAAACTAGTTTTAGAAAAAGATAAAAAAACACTTGAAATCACATGATTCATGTAAAGAACCTCGAGGATAGAGTAAAACATTCAAGAAACAAACTCAACTCTTCCTAGATCTAGGAGGTGTAGAAAAGAAATTAGTGTTTCGAAGGAAACCCACATAGAGATGAAGGAACCTGTCTAGAACCCCAAAGGATCGTAGCAAATATGGAATGATTTTGCTTGAAATCACACTGGAATACCCAGGAACATATAGGAGTTGAACCCTAGATGCAAGTCGACATGGCCCTGGGCTCTTGAAGACCTTAGAGAAGGCAAGCATGGCATGAGAGAAGCCATTAGAGGCAAAAGAGACGATGAGAGGTCACCAGAGATGGCCGGAGATAGGAGGTCGAAATTTGAAGATTAGGATTAGGTTGCGAGTGTTTTGAGAGCAGAGAGGATTTTAGGGTGGCGCTGTATAGAAACTTATTAGGGTGGGGGGTCGTTTAGAATTAAAAAGGAAAGAATAAATATGGGTTGTCGATCGTTCAGATCAACGGCCATGATCTGATGGGTTATTGGGATGGTTATGTGTAGTTAGGGCCTTGGCGGGTAGTTTAGCATGAAATTGGGCTGGGGTATTGGGTTGAATTGACGCTAAAATTGAAATACAATTTGGCTATGTTTTAGATAGCCAATTTAACCCTATATAATTTATAATAAATAATAGATGATTTCTAAAAAAATAATTTCATGTACTAAAAATTATTTAAAATAGATATTTAACAATCTAAATATATAAAAGACCATTTTATGCATATAACTGTAATTATACATTACTTGGGCTAGAATTGTAAATATATGCAAATTAGCTTAAAAATGCACTAAATATATTTTAACAATATTTTGGCATCAATACAGAATTTAAATGGCTAAATCATCACAAAGATAATTTGAAGGATAAATATTGGAGATTTTATGAGTAAAAAGGAAGGAAATATATCAATTTGAAGCCTTTAAAATTATAGGAAAAATTATAAAAATACTTATGCATGTTTATATATGTATATATGCTATTTTAAAAGTATTTATGTATATTAAAAATATATAGTAAAAAATTGGGTATCAACACTAAGTGTTCCAAACCTCTCCGAAACTCCAAATAATTCTATGACAATCCAAAAGGTCATCACCTGTTTTTAATTGAATTCTGTGTCCCTGAGGCCTTGAAAACTCATTTAGATTTGCCTTGATTTGCGTACATAGTCCGGGCGCATAGCCGTAAAGCTTAAATATGAAATTCTGTGAAAAATGCTTAGTTTTGATTTTAAAATGAACAAATTTGACTTTGGTCGATGTTTTGGGAAAACGGACCCAGACTCGTAATTTGACGGTCCCGAAGGGTTAGTAGAAAAATATGGTACTTGGGCGTATGACCGGAATCGAATTCCTAGGTCCCTAGCTCGAGAAATAAATTTTTAAGTGAAATTATTTTTCTGAAATGTTTAAGAAAATAGGAAATGAAATTTGATTAGAAAGAGATAGTATCGGGCTCGTATTTTTGTTCCGGCACCCAGTAAAGGTCTGATATTTGTTTAAAGTCATTTTTTTAAAGTTTGGTTGAAAACGGAGTCCGTTTGACGTGATTCGGATCTAAATTGCTAAATTTGATACTTGACGAAGTTTGAGAAAATTCTTGATTTTTGAGGTTTGATTCATAGTTATCGAGGTTATTTTGGCAATTTGATTGCACGGATAAGTTCATATGATGTCGTTGAGCTAGTACGTATGATTGGTTAGGAGTCTCGAGGGCTCGGGTGTGCTTCGGATGTGTTTCGGGATGTTTTGAACTTAAGAAAAATTGCAGGTTTTCAGTTGTTGGATTTTTGGCATTTCCTTCTTCGTGTTCGCGGGATTACCCACGCGAACGCAATGAGTTAATTTTTGCTGAAGGAATTTCCTTCTACACGAACGCGTAGCCCAAGTCACGAACGCGAGGCAGTGGGGGTCATCCTTTCACGAACGCGAGCCTGGCCACGTGAACGCGAAGGCCAAAGTGGGCCTGGGCAGGTGGTAGGGTAGATGTCTTACCCGAACACGAGCCCTGCGTCGCGAACACAAGGGCTCGAGAGGCTAAAGCATCGCGAACGCGAGTCCTATGTCACGAATGCGAAGGTCTTCAAAGGCTGACTCATCGCGAACGGGATGAGTCTATCCCGAACGCGAAGGGTAATTTTACCCAGTTATTTAAAAGTCTCAAATCATAATACTTGTGGGAGTTCATAACATTTTCATAAACCCTTTCTTCTCCAAAGCTCCAAGGAGATTTGTTCAGCATTTCTTCACCAAAGTTTCTTGGGTGAGCATTGTTTATCTCGTTTTCTTCATTTTCCATCAACATTTATTGAATTCCTAGGCCTAAAACATGTGATTAAGGGTAGAAAATTAGGAATTTGGGTAGAGTTAGGGATTTTTGATTAGTTATGATATAATGCTCATTTTGGGGTCGGATTTGAAAACAAATTATATATTTTGGCTCGTGGGTGAATGTGTGATTTGATTTTGGTCCGAACCTCGTGTTTTGACCAAGCGGGCCCGGGGTCGATTTTTGGATTTTTGGGGAGAATGATTAAAAAGCTATAAATTAGCATTGGAATTGGATTGTTTAGCATTTATTGATGTTATTAAATTTATTATCAATAGATACGATTGTGTTGGAGCCTAATTAAAAGGGAAAGGCAGCTTTTAAGGACTAAGTTGGCCGTGGAAGTTCGAGGTAAGTGTTTGGTCTAACCTTAGCATGAGGGATTAGGAGTTGAGTCCTATTTGCTATGTGGTAATTGTCGAGTACGACGTATCGGCATGGTGACGAGTATCTATACGTTGTTTTCTAGCATGACCGTGAGTCTTTAAATTGTGAATATCTTGATTTTGTTGTATCTCTTATGCCTTGGTGATGATTCTTATTTGTTGTGAAAAGCTTGTGGAAGGAAATTGTGACCTATAAACATAAAGGAGAATTGGCTCAAGTTATATTACAATTGTGAAAGTACATGAGACTATTGAACCCTTTGGAGCATTGGCTCAAGTGGTGAAGAGAGTTATGAAATAAAAGTGAAAGAAATAGAAAGAGTTATTGAATTATTCCCTTGCCGGGATATTGTTGCCTTGTGGATTATTTCCCTTGCCGGAATGTTGAGATTATTAATATTGTACCCTTTGTCGGGATTTAATTGTTTAACTGTGTTTCGTAGATGGGATTTCTTTTATTATTTTGTTTATTCCCTTGCCCCTTATTTGTGAATGTTATTTGTGTGAGGAAAGAGTGTTAAGCTGTAACGACCCAACCGGTCGTTTTGAGTACCAGCGCTCCATTCAGCAGTCGGAGGACATGAACAGCTTCATTTCAGGTATTATGACTTGTACGCGTGGTCAGAATTTGATTTTGGGAAATTCGGAGTTGATTTGGGAAGAGAAATCTCATTTCGGAAGCTTAAAGTTTAAAGAATAAACTAGGATTGGAATTTTTAGTAAACGACCTCGAAATCGGGATCTGGAAGTCCCAGCAGGTTCATATGATGATTTCGGACTTGGGCGCATGCCCGGATCGGGTTTTGGATAACCCGGGAGCGTTTTGGTGCCTAATGTGGAAGTTAGCAATTTAGAAGAAATTTCATAAGTTTGACTTGAAGAGAATTTCAGTGTTATCGATGTCCGTTTGGAATTCCAAGAGTGGGAGTAGCCCCGTATAGTGATTCTGGAGTTGGGAGCGCGATCGGAAGTGAATTTGGAGGTCCGTAGATCATTTTGAGGCCATTTGGCTAAAGATAGAAAGTTGAAGGTTTTTGGAGAGTTTGACCGGGAAGTTGACTTTTTGATATCGGGGTCGGAATCAAATTCCGGAAGTTGGAGCAGGTCCGTAATGTCGAATATGACTTGTGTGCAAAATTTGAGGTCAATCGGACGTGTTTTGATAGGTTGAAACATCGGGAATAGAAGTTTGAAATTTTAAAGTTCATAAACTTGAATTTTGGATGTAATTCGTGATTTTTGCGTTGTTTGATGTGATTTGAAGCCTCGAGCAAGTCCGGAATGTGTTTTGGGACTGGTTGGTACGATTGGTTGGGGTCCCAGGGGCCTCGGGTGGATTCCGGATGGTTAACGGATCGATTTTCACGTCGTGAGGATGGCTGGTTTGCTGGTATTTGTGCAGAAGAGATTTACTCTATGCGATCGCAAGAGAAGGGATGCGATCGCATACAGCAAAGGTTGAGGGGGCTGGAATTTGGCCTATGCGATCGCAATAAGAATGATGCAATCGCGAAAGAGGCCATTTTCTAGGTTTTCAACTAAAACCTCAATATTTACTCTAATTTCCATGATTAATTCCATGTATAAACTTGTATTTAACACAAAACCAGTTTATACATGGAATTAATCATGGAAATTAGAGTAAATATTGAGGTTTTAGTTGAAAACCTAGAAAATGGTAATCTTGAATTTTAGCCATGATTTTGAGCATGGAATTAGGAGAAAATTATATATTTGAGTTCCTAAGGTCATGGGTAACCTTTATCTTTGAGAAATTTTGGATTCCGGGCACGTGGGCCCGAGGGTATTTTGGTCATTTCACTAAACGAAGTTGGTAATTCGTATAATCTGAATTGTTAACAAGTATTTTAGTATATTCTCATTAGTTTGTCGTTAATTGGTTAGTTGTGGTGCATTGTGCATTGGTTCAAGCCTTCGGAAGAATGTAGAATGCCGGTTGCGAGTCTTCGGAGCGAGGTGAGTCTTCTTTCTAATTCTGTGAGGGGGAAATTACCTAATAAGTGAATTAAATTGATTATATGCTCCTAGTTGTGAGGGCTACGTGTGCACTAGGTGACGAGAGTCCGTGCGTAGCAACTATTATGCTATTGTCCGGGTAGTTTAGAACCCAAAAGCATGCTTTATGTGGAATAAATGTGAAATCATTGATTTCTTAGATTGCTCAAATCACATTGAATTAATAATTTGATTTTCTGAAGACTTAAGTTTCGTTTTTCTCAAATTTATAAAAGAAAATTGACTTCTTCCTGGATATTTGCTCCACGTTGACTTCCTGACTGATTATCTGTCTGTGTGTTTATTTTGGAAGGGGCTGAACGCCTCGGCAAATTAATAGATGCATCTATAGGCGCGCCGTCGACCCTCAGCAAGTGCACATTTATTTCTGGTGGATCGGGCCGTCGCCTCGGTATGATTTGCGCATACCTGTGTTGCTGCCTGAAGTTAATTAAGTTATTATTGCCCTTTTGTGGCTTAAACATGTTTGGATTATGTTTTAAAGAGAAGTTCAGGAAAATTTTCCTATGAAAGATCTACATGTTTATTTGTTTCCTCTATTTGATTAGAATCATTCCTATAAAGAATAAATCCACTGATTAATACGTATAATGAGGATAAACGATCATTGGACCATTAGAGTGAGTCAAAGTTGGCTATCTCGTCTCTACCCCTTCGGGATTAGGCGGGACACTCACTGAGTACACGTTGATTACGTACTCATACTAGACCTCTGTGCATTTTTGTTGCACAGGTATATTTCATTTTAGCTGCCTACTGGGCGCAACAGCACGTACGATTCGGGGACTAGGTCAGTTGCAGTATGCAAGACGGCTTTTAAAGTCCCTTCCTAGTAATTGTATTTCTTTTCTGTCCATTGTATTCCGGATAGGTGTTGTGTTGTATTTATATCATTGCCAATAGTTGCTCATGTACTTGTGACACCAGGTTTCTGGGATGGTTTTTAATGGATTTGTTCTAATTGTTTTTATTTAAAATTTAATTCACGTAGTGGACTTTTATTTATGAAAAATAGAAGGAAAAACCTTAGAATTTCAAAAGTATTAAGAGGAAGTAATTGATAATTTTGTTGGCTGGCCTGACAGAGGTGTCCGGCGCCACCGCGACCCTTAGTGGATTTTGGGTCGTGACAACATGGTATCAGAGCACTAGGTTCCCGTCGGTCTCACGAGTCATGAGCAAATCTAGTAGAGTCTCGCGGATCGGTACGGAGACGTCTGTACTTATCTTCGGGAGGCTGCAGGACTGTTAGGTGTACTTCCCTTCTTGATTTCCTTATCGTGCGATTCGATTCCTTTGAGTCTTATGCCTTTGATTCCTTTCCACTCAATCTTACACGACGTGAGCGCTTGTTATAAATCGAGATTTGAAGGAATGTAATGGCATTACAAGTGTGGTGCGGGATGATTTACCCGCTATAGTTAATTGGACAATTATAGTCATATCACGGAGGGATATTCTATTGTTTTAGCTCTGTAACAGAACTTCTAAGAGCCTTGAGGCTAGGCACAGGTTGCCATAATGCTCATGAGCGATTTTTTTTCGCAGTATTGTTGTGATGGTAGGGTGTTTGACTACGTGTCGAGGCAGTGAATGAATTTAAGGGAGGTTTACTCAGTGTGTAATCAAGGGATTAAGTATTTTATTCCCGGCAAGGGAAAGTCAATCGAACCAAGGATGGTCAGATGTGGACTAGTGAAAGTAATGAAGCATGGTAATTGCAAGCGTGAAGGAGTTCTCTCCTCTATTAGGGTGTTGTTGTCCTAATTGGACGTATTAAGTTTGTCGTTGTTATGATCTTTTATGATCAGCCCTTGAGGCAAGATATTGTTAAATGGCATTGGAAATGCAGCTATCGGATATCGCGGGATACGGTGGTTCCGGACTGAATCAATATTGTAAATATTGGTGGTTTGATAAAGACGACCTTCGGAGAGGTTTGGGATTAATAGCAAATTGCGGATTCAAGTTCTATAAAGATGAATTTTATTAAGGTGACGACTTAGCAACAAGAGATGAAAAAGACATGTGGAAAGTGTCCAGCGGAGTTTTTAAACTTCTAAAAGGTCAGACTGAGGAAGCGCAGGCCGAGCAGTTGATTGAAGAAGTGAGTTTGCCCAAAGTGGGAGAGCAGCGGAGCTGCATAGGGGCTTGGTAATGAGAAAACTATGCACCTTAAGGGATCCTGGAACGACTTGAGAATATCGGTGCTTGGTTATCAATGCTTTCAGATCTAATTTAAAGTGGGGATTTTAGCGACGAGAAATGGAAGTCGGTAGAATAACTCAAAGAATAGTGTTGTTATGCGGCAGGAGATTATGTATGAAGTAAACGAGCTGCTTGAAGTGAAGAAGCGCGTAGCACGACTGTGAAGCGAGAGGATGTTGTCGCACATTTAATGGATGTCCACGAGGGATGAATGTACTCGTACAGCTGGAGAGTAAGCTCGAACTCAGGATGTGTTATTGATGTCGTAGTGATGGTACCCCATGCAGCAACGTTGGAAGGTGTCGGGGAGTGATTTCGACAGGTGGGGTATTCCGGTGAGCAGGGTAGTAGTCGTGTGGTTGGTGAGGCTACTGCGAAGAGTTCTACTGGATATGCAGCAAGAGGAATTATTGTGTGAATGATGTTAATGACTTGGAGAATCCAATTGGGTTTCTACGGTAAGATATCGAGAACGTCAGCGATTGTTGGTGCGGAGGTGGATGATGATTCAGAATATGAGAAATGGGGATTTACATGAGAATTTGCGGCGGATGGCTGCACAAGGTTTTGTCAACAAGAGATTAAGAATAATGGTGAACTCCAGAGTATTGTAATAATGGCTTCAATCTAAGTGGGAGAGTCCCACCATTTATGATTTGGACTTCATAGTTAGCTACTTGCGAAGTTCCTGGTTAGTAGCATACTGAGGGGTCATCTCAGCTACGGAAAAATGTCATAAGTAGTAATGTGAGCAGAGGAATTGTTAAAGATGTGCTATGTTTGGCCTTATGGGCTCATGTTCAAACTTGGGAAAGAATTCGAGATTTATGCCTTCTATGGAAGCAGGTTTTAAAGGGAGTAATTCTGCTAGGAGCCTCGTCGTAAGGGTACTCCTGTGTTATGAGATCTATGTAGCTAATTAAATTCGGGACCGAGTTAGAGCGGATGGCTCTCAGTAATGGTCCTAGTAAATTCAAGAGGTAAAGTGTGGTGCCTAATAATGTCGAGTTTATAGGCATAATTGAGGATCAAGCTTGGAAAGCAGCTTATGAGAAGTGGCACAGAATGTTTCGTGATTGTTGGCTTGTGATGTAGCAATTGGGAAGTACGAAATGATTCGTAGGGGTTGAGATAGCATGGTCTCGTGGTTGAAGGTCACTCGGGATGAGTGTAGATGGAGCGTGTTATGTGTTGAAGGGAATTGGTACTATTTCCAAAGCACTCAAGGATAAATTGAAGGAAAGGGGTTGATTAGCCATAGTTGAATTTGGCATGTTGGGATCTGTGATTAGTTCATTCAGCGTGATCAGGTTGTGTGTATGATTTATGACGGTGCATATCAGGCTTGACAGCCGTCACAATTGATGTTATTCAGAAGCCTTCTATTTTTAAGGCTCGTTGTGTAGAAACAGAATCCGGAAAGGGTTATGGTGGCTTGGACCACTAGTTGCAGATTTGCAAATCCTACGGTTATGGGAAGTTACCTAGGTGTTGCTATGATTATCCTAAAGTGAGTTAAATGAAAAGTTTTATATGATGAAGTGTTGGTTTGTCAGTGGTTCCAGGGTTGTGATGGAAATCGTGTCTATCGTATATCGGCACGTTGGGTGCATTGAGAGGTATGGAATTTGAAGCGAGGATCAAGGTTATAGCTTAGTAATGACTATGATGTCATCGGCTCAGTTGAGCAAGTAAAGGGTTGAATGACTAAGAGTAAATTGGTATTGGCTTCAGAGTCACCGGAGATCGATGTTTTATGAAAAAGGCTTTGCATCCTGGTTAGGGTGGTTAGGGATTCTTGATCGCTTTTCAGCGTTAGCGCGACAGATGGTTGGAAATGAGCAGACTCGATATTTATTTCAGAAGATTGTGGAAGTGTGTCCCACGGGAAGATTGTGTAAGTGTGGCATGTAATCACCTGATTGACTAAAGATTTAAGCAAGTATGAGGATTGTGGCAATAACATTTGTTTGAGAAACTATGCCTGGAGGGCACTTTGTTTATTGGGTTATGAACTGGTAAGGTTTCTCCGGTTATGGCGGTTGTTCTTATGTGTAATGAGGAAAAGAGAGTTACTATGAACCTTTGAAAGGTTATTCGCCAAGTTGGTGAAATAAGAAATCGGCTTGAGATCGATGTATTGATGTATATATGTGAACATGGATTTATATCCGGCCAATTGTGTTCGTTTCAGCGAGCGTTCCCTATGGAGGAACGGTGGGGTGTTATTTTGTCATCAGCTATTCCAGGTAATGGTGTATTGCGCCGTATGAGTCGTGAGACTGCTTGAGAAAATTGCTTACATGTTGAGAATTCGCGTAGAAATGATGTGTTATGAGCAGGATGTCTTTGAGATTTATGTCGTATATCGCACCTCAGTTGTACTTGAATTTCGTAGCCTATAGCGCTATGTGTTTCCTCAGGGATGGTATTATGCACTTAATGTGCTTGCGATCGAAATTCGATGTTTTGTTGTAATTAGCAGATTTAGCTCAAAGTGCAATCTCCTTTTGTGAGATCTATTTATGGATTGAGTGGTACGCTGCCATGGGTATGTTATTTGGATTGGGTTGCGCGCCGCAATAGTGCGATGTTGAGTCTAGTTCTCTATGTGCTATTCCTTTATGTGTTTCGCTTCCTATCTTTCTAGGAAAATTCCATATTAGTGTGGGGTTTAGATGATTCCTTCCAGAATTCCATTTTTTGTTTGTGTTGTGTTCGGATTGGTGGCCTAATGGCGCATGGTAGCATCATATGAGATTTTAATGATTATTGGGGTGGCTTAATGCCTGAGCAGTTGTATCGGATGAGACGAGATCCCTTGATCTAGGATTCTGTGCAATCCAGTTATATGAGGTATGTTATGGAGATAAGACCATTATTGGGTTCAGAATGAGGTTAAGGCCTTGTCAGTATGTAGGCCTAATGTTTTTGATGACGTAGTGATCGATTATGAATGACGGTACATCTCGTCCGTCGTGGCGGTATGGTAAAGGTTAGAGTAAGACCTGTATATGTCATGGGGTGCAACGGGAGCATCGGATCAGTGGAATTTTGGCTAAGTTAATTAGAGAATATTATGGTGGTCCTGTGGATTTTGTGTTGCAAAGTAAGAATTCAACAAAGTTATGCCATTGTCTTTGAGTACAATGTGAGGTGATTGATATGGTGATCGTATGTTGGAATCAGGCCTGGCATAGAATTCCGGATATTGGAATCAGGCCCTAAAGCTTATTTGCTTGAATAAGAGAAAATATCTTCTGCATTTATTGAGCTTATGTGCTCAGCTAAGGTTTGGAAGCACGGGAAGGTGCGTGAGGTGCTAAACAGTGATTTCAGACCACTCCAGTAGAGTTCTCAGCACGTTCGAGGACTAACGTATGTTTAAGTGGGAGAGAATGTAATGACCCGATCGGTCGTTTTGAGTACCGGCGCTCCGTTCAGCAGTCGGAGGCCATGAACAGCTTCATTTCAGGCATTATGACTTGTACGCGTGGTCAGAATTT